>PVIH01020408.1:0-32479 GCA_004025045.1 Sigmodon hispidus | reverse complement strand
ACCACCCTGCATGCCTCCCCACCATGCTCCTCAGTTATCCCCATAAACACTGTGAGCACTCAATCCCACCCAGCTCCGATTGTCATTTCAGGATTTGCACTGTTTTAATGAATGCCAAAACTGTTTTTTCACTTGATAGATCCTGACAAGAGCAACAATCGCAGATTAGAGAGAAACTTCTTGCTTTTCAACAAAGGTTAATAAATAGTGACAGCATTAAGTCCAGTCTGATTAACTATGCTGAGAGATATTATTGCCGTTTGCAACGCAAAATCATTATTGGATTAAGCACAGCATATAAAAATGAAATGTGAGTTTTAATCTCAAACAGAGAGCTTGGGCTGGTCGTGTGGAGGCGGGGTGGCACATGGAGGCCCGTATTAATTTTTAAGTTGCTCTGGTGAAGGGATATTACATGTCATTTATTCTGCTCTGCGTTTGGTCAGGGGAGAAGAGGCCCCTTAGAAACAAGAAGGCAGAAACAGCGAGCAGTCCCTTGGGCTAAACTGTATTAGAAAGTGACCCATAGGGACCACAGGTGATGGCCTGTCTCTCTCTCATAGTGCTTTGAGCTCCCAGATCTTCTCTGGGAAAAGGCCAGGCCCAAGTCTAGAGTGGGAATTGGGGAAATGCACCTGCATGTCCTGAAGGAGGATGGTCAAGGAGGGGAGTGGAGGTGAGTGGCCGGACCTGGTGGGCCACCACCATGGACCAGAGTGAGCAAAGAGACAAGACCCAAGTGTCCTGTCCTGCCTGCCCCACACTAACCCTGTCCCCCGAGGACCACTGTGACTGTGGCCTTGACCTACTGCAGAAACGAACCCATGGAGCCTGAACAGTGTGTCCTTCCAGAAAGCAAGGAAGGTCTCAAGGCCACTTGCAAGCCCTCAGGGTCCAGGAGCCAAGAAGTGAAGACCCCAAGTGCCAGAGCTGGGACTTCCAGGCACGGGTGCAGATCAGTGGAAGTACTCAGCCCCCCCCCTTTCCTATCTGAGGGCTGCTGGCAACATTTTTAACCACTTCTTTGGACATCTTCGGGGGAGGCCTGCAAAGCGGGTCATTCAAGGGAAGGCTGACGTGACAGGGAGGAGGGAGATGCCTGCCCTTCCTCGTGAATACTCACTCTTCCTTTGTTTCTGAGGGAGCTGACGGCTGCCGAGGGCCACGTTCTCCATAGAGAGATGTACCGGCCTAGAGCAAGAGTTTGCAGACCCAGAAGAGGCTGCTGGTGGGAACCAAAGCCGGAGGATACGGACTTCAACAGTCAATAACTCAAGATGACAATTATGAACTCTCGATGCCAGGAGGAAGATGGCCAGACCTGGGACACCTACTGATACCACACCATGTGGCCACCGCCAGGGGCTCTTGCCAAAAGTATTGAGGCAAACCTGTGTTTGCCCAGATTGTGGACAGGAGCTCACAGGAGACCCCGGGGCGGGGGGCACCTGCTCTGTCACCTCCAATGGAGGGAGCTTCTGTGGGAGGAATGGGCTGGATTCTGTGGAGAGAAAAAGGAGGAGAGGAAGAGCTGGGTACAGTGTCTCTCACACATGTCACCTCAGTGTCCAGGCTCACAGTTACTTAGGACACACAGGGAGCCTAAGCCAGCCTGGGCTACATGAGACCTTGTCTCAAATATTAAAAGGGGGGTGGGATAGAAAGCACAGAGACAGGAAGGAAGAAAGAGAGGAGACAGTTCTGGAGAGTGTCTGTCACACAAACATGGACACCCTGGTTTCAATGCCTAGCAGCCGTAATCACACTTCGGGGAGAAAGTTCATCAACTCATCAATGTAAAGGGATACTGGAATCAGAAAACTGCCATGTGGCGCACCGCAGTCACTGTTTACGTACGGCAAGGGGCATCTTGGACGCTAAAATCAGTGGGGCTGACCGAGCGTTGAGTGTGACTGCAAATGTCCCCCCCACCCCCTCCTGAGAGAGAGACTTATCGATTACACGCAGAAGAGAAGTCAGTTGACATCAGTATCAGCCACGTTGGGGACAGGTTGACAGTGGCATCTAAGGACACAGCCTCTCTCCTCTAACAATGCCTATAGTCATAGAGGACAGCCAGCTTCCAGAGCAAAAAGGTGGGTCCACAGCCAAAGTGTCAGGCTGATAAAGGACCAAGACAGAAGAACTGCTGATGCTTTAAAGGGGACTGACCAGGAGGCGGTTCTGCTGGTCGGGGACCTGACCTAGCATGCAAAGACCCTGATCCTGCCCAGCACCATGGGAATCAGGTATGGTGGTGACAAACTGGGAGAATGCAGGAAGCTCACAAGTCCAAGGCTATCCTTAGCTATATAGCAAGGCCGGAACAAGCCTGAGCCATATCATGACCTATCTCAAAAAAGAACAAAGAACAAAGGGGGTGGTGGTGACATCTGAGGCAGAAACAGACTCCGGGCTGGAGTAAGGTAACAGTGAAGCCCCACTCGGGTTGAACAGGGACTGAATGGTGCCTGTGACCTGCGTCCTGGTGGCTCCCAGTCAGTCTTTGTTTGGTGGCAAGGTAGAATCTGAACATACGAGGACTCAGGGGAATTCTTTGTCTTGTATCATTTTGACATTTTGTGAATGTTTTTGGCACCCACCCCATGATCAAAAGTTAAGAAGTGACTTTCTGTCAGGCCCTGACCTTCCCCTTCCTATGCCCTTAGTCCTCCAAGGTAGATCCAATCCTGCATGGGTAACCCGGGAGGCTTCCGGCCTTGCCTAAGGGATGCCCAGTTCAGGGGACAATAAAACATAGCTGCAGAAGAGGATCATGGGTGACATTTGTATGATGGCTCTGCTAGATCAGGCGGAAGCCCTGGGGAGCAGGAGTGTACACCGCTGTCACAGAGGAGCCCTGGGAAGTCTGACCCAGGGCCCAGTAGACTAGGACACAGAAGGGTAGGCTCACTGGGGTCCAACCTGGGGCACCATTCAGAGAGACAGTGAAACAGGATCAGGGCCCTGGTTTCACCGTAGCTTGGCCGCTGACCACTTCACACGGGTGGCTGACCCAGCAAACTCCCTCACTTCTCCCTGACTGTCCCTTCCCTCCTCTGTCCTGGTCCCACTCATTGTTCTCCTGCATCTCCTGAGACTTCCATGCATCCCTATCTGTCGATAAAGTCCTGACACAACACTCTGTCCTCTGCACCACTCCTTTTGGTCATGTGTTGTTACAAGTGATGTCATTCAAAGGCCTCCTCCAGAAAGTCCTCTAGAATTGCCTGAGATCCACTCCAACACCTTTCTTTTGGTGTCCTGTAGACTATACTACCAGTCCAGCAGCAACTAAAACTCCTTGCTAGGGTCTCTGATGGCAGATCTCTTGCCTAGCATCGGACAGGTTTCGGTCCCATCCCCAGTACCACATGCATAAATAAAAGCTCTTGGGATCAGTCACCAGCACCACAGCTGCCATCATAATGCTTGTCATTATTGCGGATCTCTAGCCCTTGCATGGCCCACTGGGGAGGCCGGAGTGCTTGCCCACCATGCAGATGAGAAAACTGAGTCACAGGAGGCAGTGTCATTGACAGTCACCTCAGTGGGAGGAGACAAGGGCAGGCTCCTGCTGCTGGCTCCAGAGTTCTTCACCCCTGGAAGGGGAGGCATTGAAGAAAGGACCCTGCTAACTCCACAGCTCTGGCCAGCTAGGAAAGGGGGAGCTCCCAGCTTCTAGGTCCAGCTCCCAGCCCAGTCCGAATGCCAAACCATCCCTCTGCTGAGTCACCGCATCCTCAGCCCTCACAGGGAGGCTAGAAATCAATACCCATCGCCTATCAACTCAAATGAACCGGAGAGGAACCCCAAGGCCAGGGCCATCGCTCAGGACCTCCAGATGCCACCTCATTGTAGCTAAAACAACGTTTCCTCTTTATCACCCCCAATATCTCTGAGGTGCTGGACAGAAAGAAGAAGAGAGAGCATGTCTCTCTGCACCTGAACCCTCAGGGTGGCCCTGAGGCTATTCGGGGACAGTATTAAATCAATGGGCTGAGTGGCCAAGGGCAGAAGCCAGGGGAAGAGAAAGGTCACAAGACGTCAGGCCATAAGGAGCAGCGCTGTGAGCATGCTGCATTGGCACCCACTCTACATCAGGGCCGCCATCCTCCAAGGCCCTGGCATGCTATAATCTCAAAGATCTTCAGCAGAAAATCCAAACAAGGTTTGGAGCAGGGGCCAGCCTGGGAGGCCAGGTGAGCGTACAGGGCACACTGACCATCCTGCTCCTTGACCTTGGGGGTATCTCACAGGCTCACCTAGGACTCTCTCTTCCATGAAGCAGAAATGGAGTTTAGCAATCCTTTCCCGTCTGGTAACCCCAGTCACGCTGGGGGTCCACCCACACCACCGTGTTTAGTTCCTTAGATAGATATGTGAACATTATAGATGAGGACACAGGTTCAGAGAGGTTAAGAAACTTGTCTCAAATCACACAGCCTGAAGGGCAAAGAGATGGAATTTGAACCTGGGAAGGCTGGTATGGGGACCCATCTATAAATGAGGGGCTCGGAAAGATGGTTAATGGGGCTTCCTTTAGGACCAGGCCCCCTTGAGCCTACCCAGGAAGCTGGCTTCTAAACTAAATCCTTCCCGAGCTCAAAACCCACTGACAGGAACTCCTTTGGTACCTACTATATTTTTATACCACAAGGTTGGGGTCAAATGGGAAACTGTGGCCTAACGGAGACCCTGGTCTCTGTGATGGAGCACCACGCCACCAGGGGACAATGGAGCTAGCTGAAACAAGACCTCACTGTGCCCACGAAATACTAAAGGTACAACCACATAGCAGCCATGGAGCCCAAGGTGGGGATTGACTGGGACAAAAATGGGGAGAGGTCATCAGAGCCACCTCCCACCCCCACCCCGGGGCAGAGCATCCCTCCCGTGTGACACCCAAGTCACTTACTGTAGCTGCTAATGAAGAGGAACATTCTGGTAGGAGTAGGCAGGCAGGGAGAAAGCTGCCTGCCGAGACCACCGCATCCCAGAAGCTGGAAACAGACATCGGAAGGCACTGCTGGAACTTGAGTCAGCAACACGCTTATCTGTAGAAGTGGGTGCCCCCTGAGTGCCCCTCACACAGACCCACAAGACCTGAGTCATGATGGTAGAGAACAGCCCTGGGTCTCACTCCCCATGACCCAGTTCCAGAGACCCCACGGGGGTTCTACGCACTGAACCAGCAGCTCTCTGTGGCTGACACAGGTCCCTTGCATCAGTAGAGCCCAAAAGTACTCACTCAATAAATGAATGAAGATCTCATGGCTGACAGTGACTGACTGGGAGTGTCACACACACACACACACACACACACACACACACACACGCCACCTCTTACTCACCCGCACCTCTGATCTGCCCCCCTGCTCTTGACCTTCTCATCATCATACCCGCAGTTTGGTGACTAACTCTAAAAGAGCTTCTGGCCCCCACAGCCTGTAGGGATGGGGAGGGGAAGGACACAGACTCCTATCATAACCCTGTTGGAGAAAGCTGCCAGGCTGGGCCTGAACCCAGATGCTTCCTTGGCTCAGGTGCTCAGGACCCCCTCCACTCACACACCCATCTTGACCTGCTAGGGCTGACTGAGTATGGGTCTCCCATAGCCTAAAGCCCTTCCCTATCTCAGGGAAGAGGCTCCGCCCACAAGCCTCCTGGATGAGAGAGCGCCCTCTGTAGGCAGGACACAGGAACGCTTATGTGAGGTCACTGTGGGTAAAACACTCTTCCTTGGACAGGACAGCACCTCTAGACCCGTCATGATCTGGTCTTCGGATGATCTCCGTAATTTCCTTATACTGGCAAGGACACAACTTACTCCCCCAAAACATGAAGCACTAAGGGCATTTTAGAAATCACTTACTCAGCCATCCACCAGGCTAAATGGATAAAGTGGAGCCAGAAAGATGGCCAATGGGCAAAGGGGCCTACCACCAAGGCTCACAGCCTGAGTTTGATCCCTGGGACCCACAAGGTGGCAGAATACTGACTCCCACAAGTTGTCTTCTTCATATGTCCTGTGACATATGCGCATGCCTGTATGTACACACCCAATTTTGAAACATTTAAAAAAATTAAGTAGCCAGAGGGGACGGGAGAGGTCAAGCAGCTGGTTCAAGGTCACCCAGCAACTAGAGAAGCCAGGAACATCTGCAGCGATCTGGGTGACATGGTTAAATGGGAACTGCTTTGGGGAGTCTGTGGATACCTGCCATGCATGCTGCAGGTTCACCCAGGCCACACTTGGGGCTGTGCCCCCAAGCACTTCACAGCAGCTGCAGATCAGGTAGACTCTGGGCACCCCCCCCCCCAGGCCCTGCCACCACCGTTGAGCACAGGACTGTTTGGGTGGCCGCAACCTCCACAAGGCAGAAGGTGGCTGAGTGAGTCCGGTCAGGGGCTCTCCAGCCAGCTGCTCCTGCCCCTGGCTTGCAGCTCAGAGTGGCTTCAGCCAAGTCTTTCCTTGCTGTCCCAGTTTGCTGGAGAGAGGAGGGTAGATCAGCCCACCCATGGGGACACCGCCCTGCAACCCTATGCCACGCTGCCTGGTGCCTATATCCCAGCACAGGCAGCCCTGTGCTGCAGAAACAGCCTCCACGCCGTGTTTAACAATGGAAGCATGGAAGCGCTTCCAGGCTGGGAGACGTTTTAATCTGCATTCCACTGTTCCAGAAATAACAACAATAGTGCCTGCCTGCTCCGTAACCTTTTATGCAAAATGAGGAGACACCCTCACCAAGCAGGCAGGGGTACAGTTAATAATGCTACTTGATTAGGTGAGGTAAGGAAACTGAGGCACAGATATAAGGAACTTTGCTAGGACACAGCATATACCAGCTGGCCATGTAAACCTGTACTGTCAAGAAAGCCCTCAATAACAGACATGAAACAGAGCCACCAGCCCTGGCACAGTGCCAACTCCATTTAACAGCCAAAGCGATGAGGCTCAGAGAAACCAACTGATGTGCTTAGGGCCACACAGCATTTGAAGCCAGACTCTTGTTCGTGTACCACACATGGGCTGGGGTTTGCTGCTTGCTACAAGGTTTCTAACTTTCACGCTGTGACATGCTCCTTCTCACATCCAGTCACCTGCTCTGCAGAGGGAAGGGACCTACTGTGAGCAGACCCATGCAGTGGAAAGGTTCCCTCTGGCTGAGAACAACTGGGTAGCTGGCCACCAGGTTCCATGAACAGTAAAAGGGCAGGCTGTACCCCAAAGAAGACTAAGCAATCCCGATGATTTCCAGGGCTGGAGATGCCTCCCTTGAAGGGGCTGCTGGGAAGTCAGGGAACAGCAGCACTTGTCAGCCCCAGGGGCCACCACACCCACAATACCACAAACATTCACCTTTTCTAGCAGGGCCAAGTGGAGTAACAGAGCCATGGCCCGGTACAGCCAGCCTGCCCCCTCAGCCTGCACCAGCTTTCCAGGGCCAGGCAGGTTCATGGCATCCCCGCTTCAGCAGGGGCCAAAAGAGTGCCACGTGTACACACACATGCAGCTCTCACATGTGTCAAACACACTCACGTGTGCCCACCAAGAACACCCACACACTGCACATCCACACATCACATGCTCCACGTGCCTTGTACGTGTACACATGTTTAAAGGCATTTATACGCACCTTTGTACAAGCGCACCTGTGTATGCTCATGCATGTCCATTCCTGAAACACATACACATCTGCACCCACGGGGACCTACAATTACAGACTTGTGTCTTCCCCAGGGCCACACAGGGTACAGAGTACAGACCCACATGTAGCCACACCCATGGCCAACTCCTGAAGACAGGCACAGCGCCTGAAAGCCACAACTCCTTAACATACGTGCACAGGAAGATCCCCATCCCATCTCATGTGCAGGAGACTCTCAAAGCCATGAGGGAAAAAACCACAGATCCACACAAAACACACACACACACACACACACACACACACACACACACACACACACACACACAGTAGGCAGGATATAGCATGGATACATTCTTGAAACCTGCTCACCCCACTTCCTGCTGCACTCACCCTGGGCAGCTCGGTCCTCTCCAGAAGCACCAATGCAGCAATGTCCAGTGATAGCCAGTGATAGCAGGGCTGGGCAGCGTGAGCCCCTCTGAGAGCGAGCTGAACGAGGGCCGTCAGCAGCCTCGGCACATGCAAAGGATGTGCAAAAATAAATGCGAAAGGCTGCTAGCGGCCCTTCCCACAGGACTTGGAGCTGACGCAGGTTCTGTTCCGCAACAAACATCTTTCTTCTAATTTTAAAGGCAGTGGCGTTACCTCTTTGGCTCTCGAGACAGCTAGATGCTACTTCGCCCCTGCGCTGACCCCCCCAGCAGGCATCAAAGGGACACGAAAGTACTGTGTGTCCCCTAGGATCCCACCCTGAAACCCACTGGTCACTGAAGTCTAACTAACATTATTCCTTCAGGCCCCAATAATGTGGGCAGGGAGATCAGAAGCCCCAAATACACACTGATACCCCAACTTCCTCCCAAATCCTATCTCAGTGAATTGGATCCCCGTGGTCCTAGCCCTGCTTGTCACATAAGCACCACATATAGTGGTTTTCCAGTCACAGGATTTGACAGTGGGTGACAGGGTGTAAACCTGGGGCTCCATTAACCACCCTGTCTGCACACCATCTCTCTTCATGCCTAATCTGGACCCAGTAACAGCTCAGATGAGAAAGGAGATCACACAGGACCTGAGATAGCAGAGTGGGTGATGTGGATGAGCGCCAAGGCAAAGAACGTAAAATGCTAGCTAGCTAGAGCCTTGCTCCAACCCTGGGGGCCCGGGTCCTCTGGGCTGTGACTCTGTCATAAAGGCCACCCTGGCCTTTGCTCTATTCGGTCACCCCTGAGCTTTTGTGTCACTTCATACACAGCTTGGGGGAGAGGGGGGCCTGAGATTCTGTGTCCAACAGGACAATGTAGCTCTCTTCTTCACGGGATGCATAACACAGGCTGCTGTCCCTATCCGGGCAGCTGGCCTCGGCCTTCCAGGCTGGCCAGGCAGCTACCCACAGCTCCCAGGCTCCCAGCTCCCAGCTCTAGGCAGCTTACTCTACCTGTCTCATTCTGGGTTTCTCTGTTCCTGGTATTCCCTGAAGGCATCCCGCAGTGAACCACTAGATCTGGGTAGCTGACGGATGAGTGAGTCAACCATCTGGGCAACAACCACCCAGAGCTTAGGTCTTCCTGCCACAGATTCCAGAGAGAACCAGCAAAGACAGAGGCAAAGACCCATATAAGAAGGAAGATGACACAGGTTTTTACCTATTCTGTTACCTATTCTGCTAACGGTCACCAGGTCAGACTCCTACAAGCCTCGTGGGAAAACGGGGGGGGGGGCCGGGGGGCGGCAGAGACGCTAGCAGATATCTCTCTGGCTCTGACAGAACTCTGGGGACTTTTCAGTCCAGGCTTAGGACCCTGGACACAGGCCTGGCTCACTACAGCAGCTCTGCTCTCAGTGGTGGCATAAGAGCCCTCTGTAAAAGGTCAAGTGCACAGGCCACCGTGGCTGCAGCTGATGCCACGGCACTGCTTCTTGCAAACTTACTGACCAAATGCCCGAGCCTAGGTCCAAACAACACAAGAAAAAGAGCCCTCTCATCCCTAACACACGCATGCCTGGACCCCAACACAAGCTCACCCGAACCCCAATAAAATGACAAAGACCCTACATTGTTCATGGTGCCCAGTGAAGGTCCTGGGTGTCAAACAGCCCAACCCTGTGCCCGGACCAGCAGCATGTGGTTCCTATGGCTGTTTGCAGTTTGGCCCTGAGTGTGGGTTGGGTGTGGTGTCCCCAGCCTGTGCTGAGATGGGCGGGTTTCCGCACTATCCTTGCCACAGCAGCCTTAGCTATCTGTGTCCCCCCCCATGCAGCCTAGACACGTTCATATGCATTTATTACTGCTGCCATGATTAATATAATTTTTAGACTATCCCACGATTTCCGGTGCCCTGTGCCTGGCTTCCAGATTAGCTTGTTTTTAATAAATAAAGCAAAAAGAGAGAGATCCAAGCATCTTTGTTTTCTCCCTGGTGCCCCAGGCTGAGGGGGAGGGGACGGCTGGGGAGCAGTGTAGAAAGAGGAGGGAGGAAAGGAGATGGGAGGGAGGTGGGTGGTGATAACCACCCTTGGGTCCAGCCCAGAATAATGTGGCTCTCACTGCATAGCCACCCCTGGGGCTAGGGTGGCACACACAGCTGAGGGCCCCACAGCAACTTCCTGGGCATATCAGAAGAGCTCTGCCATGGAAGTCAGGATGGGTTCTGTATGAGAAGGTACAGGGAGGGTTGTGTAGGCAAAAGCCTACTTTCAGACTCACAGTCTTCCACGTGGACAGCCTGGGGTCTGGCCTCCATCATTCAAGCATGGCAGCCACTGGGATGCTTGCTCAGGACAGCAGTGTTGGGGGATAGAGAGCCGAGGTCAGCAGCTACATCACCTCCTTGCCCCTGCTGAAAGGCTCTATCTTAGACCCTAGGAGAATTCACAAGGATATGAACCAGGCTCCAGGGACAATAAAGCTTTGCTCTCTGGGAAATTCCCCTCCACTGATGGGGGAAGCTCAGTAGTCCTAGCTACTAGGGCTGGCAGCTCACAGACCTCTGCGTTCTGGGTCAGCCACACTTCTACCTGGCTCCAGAAGCATCTAAGATCCTACAGAAAGGAATTCAGTCCAGCAAAGAGAGAGGGGTGATGGGGGGGATGCTGAGCCATCCTCGTTCCCCAGGCTCCACACTGGTTCTCTCCAGGCCAGATCTAGGGCCAGTGCTCTGACCAAGATTGTACAGAGTTCATTGGTCCAAAGTAGCCTCAACTGTGGCTTCAAGATATTGGGAGGGAGCTAGGCATAAGGGTTCATACCTCTAGTGACAGCACTCACAAGGCAAAGGCAGGCGGATCTCTGAGTTTGGGGCCAGCCTGGTCTACAGAGTGAGTCTCAAGATAGCCAGAGTTACATAGTGAGGTGTTTTGGGTTTTTTTGTTTTTGTTTTTTGGTTTTTTTGTTTTGTTTTGTTTTGTTTTTATCAGTGGGAAAAAAGATATTGAGAGACAGAAGCTACCAGCTTCCTGGGGCCAGAGAGTAGCATCGGACCTCACAGGGCAATGATAACGACAATCCCCACAGTGAGCAGGGCCATGACTTACAGAAGATCCCTGAATGTTCCTCCCTGGGAGCCTTTTACTTGCCCCTCATGACATGGAAAGTCACAGGACACTTCACAAGTGAGGAAACAAATGTAAAACAGCCAGCTCATGTACCCTTGCCTCCATTTCAAAGATGAAGACCACACAACATAAAACCAACCAACCAACGCCACCCCCAGGAGGCCTGAGGACATACATCTGGTCACTCACCAGAACTTGACACCGCCATCCTCTCTCCCCAGGAAAACCAGCAGTGAGTCAGTCCTTCAACAAAAGCTGCCCGAGCAAAGCCAGAGCTGGGGGGACAGGAAAGGGTTCTCGGCAAAGCTCCATTGCTCTCAATGTGGCCGGGCCATAGAAACAACTCAGAGAGCAGCCCCCGCCTCCCAGCTAAGCAAACTCATCCAAACTGGTCCCACAGACAAAACAGACTCACAGCACAGAACCACACCATCTTATCACTGCAGCACCATCAGGAGCGGGGGCCCTACTGTTAACCAAGGCATGGAGGAAAGGCATGCATCTCAGATCCACATTCCCGGCACCCCTCCCGGCTCAAACAATGACCCTCATCTAGACTGTCCTGTCAGTAGGTGACAGCACAGTGGCCGAGGACCACAGTATTCCCACAGCTCTGGACCCTGGTGATCCTGCCTCTGTTGGGTCCATGCTTCCTCTGTGATGTAGAGGATCAAGGCTCCCGTGGTGATGCTGCCGGCTACCTGATCCATGGGTGGCCAGTACTCATTTAACCCCAGGCCCCCCAGGAGGCCCTCCTCCATGCCATCCCCTCCGGGCTGCGGCCTGTATGATACACACCTGCTCAGGCTCAATCCTGCAGGCACAAGGTTGACAGGGTTAGAAAATAAAGTTTTCCTGTAGCTTGAGTGAGACACAAAGGCCCAGCCATGCTCCCATTTCATGAGACAGAGTTTGGCTTCCACAAAATAAAAGCTTTATGGCCTCTGGGAAGAATAAGGAAGACGGACATCTTGTGGGAGGTGTCCCTCTGAATCTTAAAAGACGTGGACAAGTGGCTACTTTGCCCAAAAACTAACGGTGGGGACTTATTCCCGAAGAAGTGGGCATCTGTCCTGGAAGTTTCTAGCCCAGGACTTGCTTGCTGCCCGCACCGAGCTAATCGGTTCAGCATCTTAGGCACTGGGGTTATTTTTATTTTCTCAGAGTGGGTTTTTTTCCCCCACTACTTTTAGAAGTGGCAGACGAGGCCTGTCTATTATAAAATATTTGTTGCAAACACACGCGCGCGCGCTCACCCCCGCCCAGGCTCACCACCCTGCACACAGTTCCCATCCCTGTAAAGATCTCAAGTTGTGGTGTGAGGGAGGGATAAGGAAGCCGAGACCTGCTAGAGCGAGCTGAACGCTTGCCACTTTCCTGAGGCTGGGGTAGTTCTTGTGAGAGATCTCACAACTCCACTGGACGGAAGATCGCTTCGTTGATAGGGAAACCGAGGCACGCCCAGATGTGCCAGCATTTGAATCGTGGTTCTGCTACTGGCTGGCTGGGTGGCTTGTGCAGTGGACTTCACCCTGCCTGAGCCTCAATTACACTGTCTGTAAAATGGGGTGGCAACGATCTCCCCCTCCCAGAACCCCTGCAAAGAGGGGCCTCAGAGTTCTCACACTGGCTTTATCAGTAAAGATCTCAGCACAGTCCTGCTGGCCTTATCTTTGGCAAATCACTGCCTGGGTCCCACAGATGGGGCTGAGTTTTTTAAGTCAATGGCTGTTGCTGGGGTCATGCTTCTCCAAGTCCTTGGCCGCACCTAACCCTAACCCTAACCCTAACCCCTGGCATGAAACAATGAGCTTAAGACCTTCATTGTCACAGTGAGGTAGAAGGGGAGGGGGCACTTACTGAGGGAAAAGCCGAGGCTGTGGAGGGTGGCATGTGTCCCATCCATCAAGGGGTGGGGTACTGTCCAGCCAGTGCCCCATCAAGGTACACAGCCTATCTGTAGCTGCACCAGCTGTTGCGGAGGCAGTAACACACGGCTAAGACAAACCTACAGAGCCTGGAGTCCCCAGCACCCTTTATTCTCTACCCACAACTCTAAGCATAGAGGATATTCTTATTCTAAATGTCTCCTGATAAGGCTGGGATTGGATTAAAGTGTGAACCTCCCAATTCACATTTTCTCAAAACTCCAAGATGTGGCCAGATCTAGTACTTTGAAAGATTCAATGTGTGAGACGAAGGTGGCATACAGGGCTAGGGTGACCCCACTCCCATGCCTGTCTCCTCCCAAGTGGAGAGAAACAGAGCTATGAAACTGACAGAGGGGTGCCAGGGAGAGCCGCGGATGGCAGCCTGTGAAGCAAGGCCCTGCCTTTGTGGCCACAGGGCCAAGCTCCCCAGAGACAGTGCAAAGTATGGGCCCAACACTACTCTGCAGACCATTGCCTCCAGATCTGTGGATGCACATGGCGCCAAGTCTAGCATGAGCTCTTCTGCACAGAGCATGCAGGACCTGGTGACAACTGTCTGGATCTCTAGAAGGTTCTTGGGAAAGTCAGCCTGGGGACTGTGTATTGGCGGAGGTGGCTCACCTGTACTCTCAAATGTCCCTACACTGGAACCTTGACATTGGCCAGCCTGGTGCTAGCTGTTAGCTCCAGGCCTTCCTGGAAAGGAGTGTCTGAGTCAGATCCCTTCCCTATCGCCCTGAGGTGTGACTATCTCCTCTGCAAACTGAACAAAAAGGCCAAATGAGGCCAGCTGCCCCCCCATCTTCTTTATGCAGACTCCTGACACCTCACAAGGTGACTATGCTGATTCCGTCTAGAGGGGGTGCACACTGTGTGTGTGTGTGTGTGTCTGTGTGAGAGAGAGAGAGACAGAGACAGAGAGACAGAGAGAGATGGATGTGTGTGTGTGTATGTGGAATGGATGTGTGTGTGGTATATGTGTATATGTGTGTTCATGTATGATATGTGTGTGCATGTCAGGACAGCCTTGAGTATCATTTGCAGAAACAACACCCTCCTTTGGGGCAGAGGCTCTCACTGACCTACTGCTTCAGCTACATAGGCTGCTCAAAGAACTCCAGGGAGTCTCAAAATGCCAGCTCTTAGCACTGGGGTCACATCCTGCTCTGTCTGTGGGAGCTAAGATTTAAACTCAGGTCTGCATTCTGACTCAGCACCTCCCAGGTCCTTTAGATACTTTCTTCTTTAACTCATCTCTCCTCTGAGAGGGGGCTGCTCAGGGGCTAGGGCCCTCCCTGGTGACCTACAGATGAAATCTCAGCTCAGCTAGGATTAACCTTCGGAGCCTGGATCCTGGACCACTGCATCAGGATGCGAGACTCCAAGAATCCAGGAGAGAGACAAACCAAAATGGCCGCTGTTGTTTGAGACCTGGGGCTAGGAGAGAACACATCTCTGCTTGAACAGCCCCAGTTCCTCCCCTCTAAATAAGCATAATAACATCCAACAAAATACAGCATCATCCTGTGTAAGGTGAGGAGTAGGCAGGATTGAGAACGGTTTCCGCACCACCAGCCAGGCTGGGAAGCCCAGGCAACTCTCTGCACCAGACTGCTGCACCAGGTCTGGGGAAGGAGCTAGCTGGAGTTTCCTTCTCATCATGTGTAAGCTGTCTGTCTTCAGGCAAGCCTTTAAGTACCGTTTTCTCTTTCTGCAACATGGTGACATTGCCATCTCCTTCACACAGCTATGTCTGAGACTCCAATGAACAATGGGACAGCCAGGACACAGGCACAGTGAACCTAGAACATTCCATGGCCACACACACACTTCCTCCCTCTCCAGCTTCTCCAGTTCTTTTGCAAGAAAGTCACTAGACAGAATCCTTGAGGGGCCTGGTGGCCCAGACCTGTGATTCTAGTGCTTGGGAGGCTGAGGCAGGAGGGTCAGGAGTTCAAGGTCATCCTACGCTACTCGGAAGCTCAAGGCCAGCTAGACACACATGTACCCTTACCTTCTCCGCTCAAATAAGGAGTCATCCAGTTACAGAGCTCAGGTCATCCCGCATAAATCACTGCCCCTCTCGTGTTGTTTACACACAAACATTTCACTCTTGTTTAGCAATGAGCAGCATGTTACAGTGTGGACATAGTCACAGTCCAACCAAAGGCTTACAAAGATAGAGCATGGTCTAATCACAGGGTAGGTCATCCAGATGCACCACAGTCTAGCTAAGGGCTCACACAGGCATAGCACAGTCTAACCATGGATGAACATGTGCATCCCACATATCCACAGTCACACATAGGTGTACCACAGTCTAACCATGGATGAGCATGTGCATCTCACACATCCACGGACACACATACGTGTACCAAAATCTAACCATGGATGAACATGTGCATCCCACATATCCACAGACACACACAGGCATACCACAGTCTAGCCATGGATGAACATGGGCATCCCACACATCCATGGACACACATAGGTATACCACAATCTAACCAAAAGCTCACTTGGACATACCATAGTTTAGCCAACACTAGTTCACGTGGTCACACCACAGACAAGCCACAGGCTCATATAGATTTATGGTGGTCTAACCACCAGTTGATGTGAGTATTTCATAATCTAATCATGGGCTCATATGGGAACACTACAGTCTAACCATGGCGCACTGAAGGCCACCTGGTTTATTTTCTATCTCAGGTTCTTGTGCATAAAGCTGCTGAGGACAGGTTTCATCAACTAAGTTCCATTTCTCTGAAATTCTGCCTTTGGGTCTTAGGACCCTGCGTGTTTGTTCTTAATACTCATTCCACAAGAAAAAAAAAAAAAGTAGTACTGAGCTCCAACTATGCCCACATGCTCTAGGCAAAGGGATGTCAAATCCATGTGCCCCCCTCCCTCTACCTTTTCTAACACATAGAAACCAATGGCTGGGTGGATGGCTCGGGGCAGAGCCCATGAGCACCAAGGCATGCTGGCCAGACAAGGCAGTGAGTGCCTTCTCCCAAGGCACCACACCCTGTCTAGCTCAACACAATCACCCACAGCAGCAGAAAAAAAAAAAAAAAATTCTGTAGCATACTTTTCACCTTTTTTGAAGCACCAACCTCACAGCCAGGTACCAACAGGAAACTTCACTGTGTCCCCATCATGCCTAGAGCTTGACATGCAGTGTCACTTCTGATCTTCACAAGCCACTGATCCCCCAGAGGGAATAGTAACACTCCTGTTCCCATTTCACAGATGATGATACAGAGTCGCAGAGATCAAGTGATGAAGCAGATACAGTGCTAGGGGGCAGAGGCGCACTCTGAAGCTTCAAGGACAGCCGGCAGTGACTGGAACAGAGCCCTCCTCCCTTGCTCACAGGCCTCCACCTGTAATGTCAAGTGTCTCTCTCTCTCTCTCCACTCCACAGGCTTCATTAAAAGCCCCGGGCAGTGACAGTTTCCAATATCAATCAGACTGCTCCTCATTAACTATGAAAGATCTAATGTTGATCACCTCAATCAATATGTTCCAAGCTCTCATCAGTAAAAGAAAGAAATCATCAGGTCAGCCGATCCTGCTCCCTTTGATCAAAATGTTTCCCCCGCTGGACATACCCCAGGCCATGCAGTCCCAGGCATCAGTGGCCTCTGCACTTCACGCATCCAGGAAAGCAACATGGTCTTTAGCCCCACCCTCTGGCACTCCACTGTTCTCAAGACCAGACTGTGGCAGGAAGAAAATATATAGCTTGACCCATGGCCAAGGTTTCTGGAAGGAATGGAAGGCATGACATTCCTTAACAACGGTGTTTGGTGGCTGGTGGAGGTGGCAATCACCAAGGCCATTGCTGTGTGTCCCCAGCTTCCTGTCGTGCTGTTTCAAGGACCTGGAATCAGAACTGGATGCCTTCTGCAGCCTTACCACCACATTCCTGATCCCTACGCTCATACCATCCACACACCTTCCAGCCAACACTGGGCTCAGAGAAGGTTCTCCAGCAGCCATCACCCTTAGTCAGAACTGGAGGGAGGGAGAGGGGATAGTGGAGGACAGTATCTCTCAACCTCATGTGTTGAGAGTCTGACTTCAAATAAACAACCTAGTACCTGGTGAAGATTGAGTCACACGCTGGGGAAGGAAGCAAGGGTGTGGATAAAATACAGATGGAGGAATTTCAACTAAAACGGTTAGGAACTGGCCTGTTTGTGGGAAGTGGCAATTGAAGGGCCAGATGGGAAAAGGCAATTTGGGGGGATGGGATAGCTTGTGCAAAGGTCCTATGTTACAAACAAACCCAGGTTATGTCCAAACCAAAAGCATGCAAGGCATTTCTTTGGTTTCAGCCCCTTTTCCCTTATAGTCCACTGGCTTCCTGATGTTCTCTCAACATTTTGAACACTTTCCTCTGCAGAAAAAGCTCCAGGCGGCCTTTCCTAGACTTACTTCCCAGCATGCTACAGATCTGGGCTGGTAGCTGTTTAATAACAGGATCTCTGGAAAAATGCCTGATGTGACCTCTGTCCGTCACCATGGTGTCAACATTCCCACTGACAAATTCCAGGCTACCTCTTCATGACCAAGAAGCAGGGAGAAGCTGTAAGGAGAATAGCCCTGGCTTATTCTTCTTTTCTTTTTTAAAAATATTTATTTATTTATTTATTTGCTGTGATGTTTGCCTGGAACTGGAACTACAGACAGTTGTGAGCTGCCATGTGGATGATGGGAATCGAACCCGGGTCCTCTAGAAGAGCAGACGGTGCTCTTAACCGCTGAGCCATCTCTCCAGCACCTATTCTTCCCTTCTTTGGGGACTTCATTTTTATTACTAGGGGACACCTTCAAATGCTACCTCTCAGCTAGGAAGAAGAGAAAGAGACCATGAGTTCCCAAGTGATCATGGCTAGCGATTGCACTTCATCCCACCAGGCCATGCCTCCCAGCACTGCCTCAGGCTGAGGATGGGGCCTGTAACAGCAGAGAGTCTAGAAGACATTCAATTCAGGCCAGCACTGTGGCGGCCGCTAGATGTTCATGGTTTGTACCTTTATTCCAACTTCTCTCCCCGGAAGGCCAGCTCCAGTAGGCTAGGAGACTTGCTGTGTGCTTGGAACAGGGTCTTAATACAGTGGTTTCTGACCGGTAGGGATGTCAAAAAACCTTGTTACAGTAGTTGTATATCAGATATCTCACATATCAGACCTTTACATTACAATTCATAACAGTAGCAAAATTATAGTTTTAAGTAACAACAAAATAATTTTATGGTTGTGGGGTCACCATAACACAAGGAACTATATCAAAGAGTTGCAGCAATAGGAAGGTCAAGAATCACTTTATAATTCCAAGAGGGAAGGGTAAAGTGCCCACCACACAAGCCTGGGGACCCGAGCCCCATCCCTAGCACCTGCATAAAAAGCCAGACATAATAATATATGTCTGTCATCACAGTGCTGGGAACACAGAGACAAGTGGAGCCCTGGGGTGCCATGGCCAGTCAGCTTAGCTTCATTGGCAAGCGTGGGGTTCAGCAAGAAACCGTGTCTCAAAAAGAAAGGCAGAGAATAATTTAGGAAGACAGCCAACTTTGACCTCTGCCTTTCACATGCATGCACACACATACATATACCCACAAACATACAAATGAATAAGAATGAATAAGATGATTAGAAGCTAAGAGAATCAGAGGCAGGTCAGGGCTGTGGAGAATGTGGGGAGGTGCGTGTGAGAGAGAATGGCGGGTGAGAGGAAAGGCACCAGAGGCTGTCTGCACAAGGCCTCGGTGACTGAGAGGGTATTTCTTTATACTTCTTCCTACCTTGATGGAAGGCCCTGGAAGGTTCCTGCGCAAAGAGACTATAAATCTTAGAATGCTGGGAGCTTCAGGAGTTGTCTGAGTCAGTGGTTGGGACAGAGACATATAGAAGCCACTGGAGAAAGACCATCAGATCGTGGGAGCAGCCAAGGCTGGGCTCCCAGGAGTCCCCAGTCCCAGCACCTAGCAGGGTGTGCCCCCTGCAGAAAAGACCCCAGGGTGGCGAGGTGAGAACCAGGCACCATAGGCCGCATGCCAACATCAAGGCCTGACTCATCCCCCAGGAGGCATGGCAGCAAAGCCTGCGAGGCCCCTCACCCCGGCCTGCTTTTAAAATAGAAGCTTCCTGTGAAAGTGCAAATAATCTATCGCCCAGAGTCCTTAAAACGTTCACAGGTATTTAAAATGCTATACAATCAAGTTCGCAAAAATATAAAGTGTGAGCGCTAAGCTACTTTAATGCCCTAATTAAAAACAGACCGCTTTGCCGGGGCCTCTGTTTACTATTTCCGTAATAGCCCCTGGCCTGTTCTGTTCACAGGGAGAAAGGGAAAAGAAATCCTTTTTAACTGGCCCTAAAAAGAGAAAGAAAAAAAAAGAGAGAGAGAGAGAGAGAAAGTTTGCCCTCTCTGGCAATCTCTCAACACATCTACAGGTTGCAAATTCTGGCAGGAAAGGCATACAGACCTCTGTGCCCTGGTGGCCTAGGGTTCCCTCCCTCACCCACCGACCTCACCCCCTCCCCAGGACTCACACAGAGCTCTGTGGGCTCTCCTTAGGGTCTGCGGCAAGGCCCCCACCAAAACTACCTACAGCAAGTAAGTTCTCAGGGTCCCAAGTGGGTCAAGCCTGAAGCTGTCTTTTCCCAGCTTCCCTGACAGCCCCGGGGCTCCCAACATACTGCGCCCTCCCCCACCCCTTGCCCCTTTATTGTGGAGGATGTATCAGTGATCACACATAACTAGTACATGGTTAGCTGGGCCCTGTCACCGGAGCATGATCCCATGAGTGTTGGGCTGCCTTCTGAGCACAGCAGGTGGCCACAGAATGTCACAGGCAAAGTCCTTTCCTTCTAGACTTCATATCGGTCCCATTCATTTGAACTCAAGAGTCATTGTGCCTCTCAGAGAGACTAGACCCAGGGCCATTTCTCTGGGAAAAAAGCTCCCAGGAATAGACGGCTGGAGAGTGTAGGGGTGGGGGTGCTCCACGCTCCATGCTCCAGTCCACTCAACCCTAAGGCCTTGTTTAGGAAAAAGCCAGGCACATGGTCACCAGCAAGTGGAGGCCTGCAGACTCTCCTGGCCTCCTCCTGCTCTGCCACAGCTGCCCAAGATGCAGCCTCCCGACAGCGGCTCCCATGGCATCTGGGGTTACCCTGACCCTGGGGTCCTATGTTCACCCTGCCCCAACCCTCCTCTTGCTGTATTGGGGGGGGGGGCACTCAACTCTACCCCTTCCTGTGTCTAGGAAGTTCCTCACCATGAGAGTTTCAGGGGAGTGGACTTGAGCTAAGGTTACCACGGTGGTCTGGGGCAGGTCCTTTGGACACCACAGCTCTGGCTGAGGAGTCAATCTAGGTCCCCACCAAGGACAGCTCGGCTTTTCAGCCTACAGAAACACACTGGAGCCTCCCACCCCCGCCCTGTGTACTAAAGAATCACAGGCTGGAGCAGTGGACCAAGAACTCAGAATCTGCATCAGCGGATGGTTGCCAATGCCTAGGCAAGATCTCAGCATCCCAAAGAGGAGGAAACTACTCGGGACAAGAGCCCTGGGCAGTCATGTGATCAGGAAAGCATCTGAGCTTGTTGCTTAGATGACATCAATCTCTCTTGTTTCTTCCCTGCATAGGATCTTAACCTGTGTCTACTGTGTGCCAGATACCACTGCAGGTCCTTGGCACACACAAAAGAGACAAAGTCCCTGCCTTCCCAAAGCTGGCATTTGAATGAGAAGAATCAATCAGAAAAGACGTGTGCAAAGCCTACACTTGATCGTGTTGAGAATGAAAGAGAGGAGGAACGTGTGTGTGGGGGTGTGCAAAGAGCACCCACTGTTTTGGGGGTCGGTACCACACAAATGAGGGGGCTGCATGAGAAGACAGAACAATGCGCCCACAGGCCCAGAGACAGGTATAATGTTCCTGTCATTCCCATTGACACGCAAAAAAAAACGGAGGCCCAGAAAACCTGATCCTGTTCAGGTCACAAGGAGCGTGTGCAGGGACAGGTTAGAACCAGAACTCAGAGCTTTTAACACTAACTCAGCTGCATCTTTCTGCTGAAGTCTCTCTAGGGTTGGATTAAGAGGTTGTGTGTGGGAGAAAGGAGCCCTACCCAGGATGCTTCAGGGGACACTAAGTTCATCAGCTGCTACACACACACACACACACACACACACACACACACACACACACACACAGCTGTGTGATCACAGCTGCAGGCAGGTGACCCGGCCTTTTAGGAAGAGCAATTCCAGCCCCAGCTCCGAACGCCCCTGCTGGTCCTCAGGTGCATGCCAAGGTATACCCCCAAACGACTCATGCCTCAGTATAAAAAGCAAAACAGGCTGCCCAAGAATCCCCTCCCAGAAACTCTCACCGTCTGCAGTTTCCGATGAGTTATTCTAGAAGGTTCTATAGTGAAAGTTGCACTAATTTGCATGTTGGCCTACCTGAAGGCCCAGCTGTGTAAAGCATGCTGGAAGGGGCCTGCACACTCTCCACCCCGTGCTCCCAGCTCTTGACAAGTTTGAGGGAAGACTTGAGGTCTCATCTATGGCGAAGTAATGTCTCATAATGGCCCTCTGCCCCCATGGACCAAGGACACTCCAGGCAGGACTGGCCTCAACACCATCTCCTCCTTTGCCCCTTAACAGGGACCAAAACTTCTTGATTCATCCCTTTACCCTCCCAGGCTGTCCCTAGTTGGAGCTTCCTGTTACCAATTCTAGTGTTTGTTGAATGAATAAATAAAATGACCCAAGTGCCTCACCCTGCTCTGCTAACATCTGTCTTCGGCAAATTTGGCACACTGGTTTGCTGATTCTATTTTAAGACCCTCATAGGGTAGGGCCAGGGAACCCAGCGATCCTCTACCCCCCCACACACCAGTTCAATTCGCCTTTGGCTGTCCACCCCACCCCCACCCCCAGCCAGAGGCAGCTTCTCTGCCTCCTCTTGCTTTCATGATGTTACATTAAGCAAAATTTCTTCATTGGCAAATAAATGCTCTCCATCAATAAGCACAGTGACTAAATCAAACCATGAGCTGTCACCCTTATCTCTTGAACAGACCCATGGATTTCCCAAGTAATCAGAAACAGAATCAAACGCTGTCATTTGAGGTCAGAGATAACCTGGTCAATTTCTGCCAGGAGGAGAGAGTAAGGTGGGCATTTGTGTACTGGCTCCCCCCAAAAAACAAACACTCCTGTAAATAAAGCCGGCCTCCATCCTGTCTGCACAATGCCCTGTATATTGAGTGAGTCAGGTGTTTGGCTGATTAAAAATTGATCCATTTCAAAATCTAATCAACAGAATAGGATTCTTTCATACGTTATCGGGAGAGCTGCTGACATCGAAAACCAAACCTGTTATTAACCCATGAACTCCAGTGACCTGCTCCCTGCCGTTCCCAGGGACCGTAAATTATTCAGTGGTCCACGACCCAGGGGCCGCTGGGCCTGATGGATTTAGACCAGGGCATCGGTCCAGAGCTTTTGGTCGATGGCGTGGCCTCACCAATCCCAGGAGGCCAGGGTTCAAGACACACGGGGGCCACATGTCATGACTATGAATACATTACTGGCATCCTCTGGGGCCTGGCCTGGGCTGTGCCTTTGACTAAAAAGCCTCTCTGAACAGGGTGGGCAGGCTGGCCAGGGCCTCTGAGGACACAAGGCTTTGAGAAAGCCATTCCTGACTCCCAAGATGAGAGGTGATTTCCCTTGAGCTACAGAAAAGAGATGAATAAATAAAGATGGGGAAGCTGGCATTTGGCAAACGAAGCCAGACAATATAATCTCCTTCAGAAGTCTGCCTCCTTATATGAAGGAAGGCTATATGGGGTGCTGTCCAGAGGTGTCTAGTATCTGCTGTTATGTTTAGTAAGGCTCTGGGATGGCTCTGGACTTTCTCACCAATTTTTTAAGCTCTCTGACCTTGAACTAGAGCCTTCCTGAGAGCCAAATCTTACCAAAGCAAGATCAAAGAATGGTCCTCTATCACTTCCTCCCCCTCCTCCCCTTTTCCTCTCCACCTCTTCCTCTTCCTCCCTCTTTTTCCCATCCCCCCCCCCAGGACACACATACCCTGTCAGTTTGCATTCTGCTGAGCAAGTCGGGGCTCTCAGGGTAACAAGGCCACCTGAATTTGATACTGCAACCTCAAGGCCTGCGTCTAACAGCGGACCGGATGGGATGGATACAAATGGGAGGGGAAAATACTTTAAAGCATCTTCAGCAGGGCTTGGGCAGAAGGGCAGGGCTGGAGACAAGAGAGGAGCCCAAGGGAAGGCAGTCGCTCCCTGACCTGGAGCTCTGGAGAAGCAAAGCCAGGGTGAGGTGTAGCTGAGCAGTCTGTCTTGACTTTGCCGAGTCCTCACTGTGTGAGCTGGATCAGGGACTCAAGCTCTGGGTCTTATAGGTTCACTTGAGTAAGTAAACGGCCAGTTCTCCAGGTCACAGTTCAGGATGGGGGGACAGGACAAGGGTAGGTGCTGAGCTCACTGCCATGGCGCAGACCCCTAGGTCCTTGATATGGTCTCTTGCACACTCCGCTGAACCTCCCCTACCTCCTCAGTGCTGACCTTTGCATCAGTGACCCCCATTTGTGTTCCAAGGCATGAGAGTCTAGGGTGAAGTCCAGAGGTCCTTCACCATATGTGATTGAGTTTGAAATCCAAGTCCAGGGGTTCAAAACCCAGCTCTATCACCTACTAGCTATGTGACTGCAGAAAAGGAAACTGACCTCTCTGCTTCAGCACTGTTCATTAAAACCAAGATGCTACAAACACCAACCTCATACGGTTCACTTAACATGCTGCCCTTGACCCCAGGCCAGACATCAGGCCTCTCAGAACCAGGCTCCTCCGTACTGAGGCCTACAAGGTCATGGTGCTCTTCCCATCATCCCGAGCAACCATCACCATCACCAAGCATTTGGATAAACACTCAGAAGCCAAAGCATCACAGACATTTCTTCAACACATGTGCTCAAAAAACAGTATCCAGAGCACCCCAAGGACTTTTGTGTCACTGGCCACCAAGATGCCTGGGAGGGTGACTCTGACCCTTCAGGACCTGAGATCTGCTCTTAACTGGTTCTTCTATCTGTAGCTGCCCCGACCCAGAATCTGCCTCTGAGAGTCAACAATCACATCATGGGCCCTTTTGGGGCTGTCACTATACCATCTAGCATCTTGCCAGAGCCAGGCAGGAGACAGCTCTCGGGTGAAGGACTGTGGCAAGATGACACTCCCTTTACACAAAACCCAGTCTGGACAGGCAAGGGACAGAGGATGAGAGAAATAAACTAATGAGCCTGAAATCCCTGAAACTCCAAAATGAAAGGAACAAGGTCAAAAGGATCAGACTCCCAATCGGGCCCAGCCTTACCTGGCCAGAGGGTCCCAGGAGGCCTCAGGCTTGGAGTGGGGGGAAGCACCACGTCCTCGATGGCAACCGCCAGTCCCTAGAAATGAGCTGGCCCGACCCTGACAGCTGCTGGCCACCAGCACTGTTTACTCTCTGCCTGTTACCCTCGTGATAGGCCTTCCAAGAACTGCGATCAATGCGGGCCTGGCTGCCCGCAGCCAGGCTTGCTGCAGCCTGACTCAGGCCTGCCAACATTCAGCTGCACAGGGCCATGCTAGGAGGTACCCAATCTGGCTTTGGCATCTGCCAAGATGATGAGCAGACAGTACCAGCCTACACATCCACACCCTGACGCTGAATACACGGGACCCTCTTGGTGTGTGTGGGGGGGCGCTCACACATGACCCCAACTCACTTGCCTTAAGAATTCACCCTGCAGCCTGATCAGGAAGCACCTGGACCTGTGAACCGAGCAACACGAGGTGTGGAAAGATGCCAGGTGTTCCTCACAACCCAGCCCATGAGACTCAAATGAGGATCCCAGCTGGGCCAGGGCAGCCTTCAGGATGGAGATCCTAGTGCCTGAGACTAGAGATGAAGGAGTTGCCTGATCTAATACCAGTGACCCAAATTCCACCCTGCACTGACTGAGGTAGGAGAATTTTAAGCTTGAGGCCAGACTGAGCCACACAGCAAGACACTGTCTCAAAAACAAAACCAAAAAATGAAATATAAATAAATAAACAAAAGCAAACCTCCTAGGTTGTCCCGCTAAATAAATACATCAGGGTAAGTCAGATAAAGGACACATTGATTTTGTTTTATTTTTAGTGTTAAATGTATCTCAAGTATTTTATTGGACATTCTTGCAGTAAGAATTATTTATCCTGCTGGGTGGTAGTGGTACACACCTTTAATCCCAGCATTCAGGAGGCAGAGGCAGGTGGATCTCTAATTTTGTGGCTAGCCTGGTCTACAGACCGAGTTCCAAAACAGCCAGGACTACACAGAGAAACCCTGCCTCAAAAAAACAAAAAAAAATTACCCAAATTTCAATTTAACTGGGCATCCTCTAATAATAATTACTATTATTGGTAATTACCTTACAGATTTACTTATGTATTACAAAACATGGCACCAAAACCAAACACCATTCCCAATTCCCAGCCTCTGACCAAGGGTTTTCTATCATCATCTTCAACTGCCCCACAGAACAGAACACCCATAACCTCTAGGTCAGCTCACTTGCCTGGGAGGCCCTATTCCAACATGCTAAATGTATATTGGACAACTTATGCAATTGTGAAAAATAAAAAAAAAAAAGGAGGCTGAGGAAACTATGGCACAGAAAACTAAAAAAGCTTAAAAAAAAAAAAAAAAAAAAAAAAAAAAAAAGTCACATAGCCAGAATCAGAGCAGCGTCTACACAGACAGAGGAAGTCAGATCCCTGTGAAGGGTGGCTTAGATTCTTATTATCTCTTCCACAAGGAACGGTGGTGGGTCCTGGGTTGTGGCTCAGGTGACAGAGTGCCTGCCTAGCATGCATAATGCCCTGGGTTCCATCCCTGACACCACATAAACAATTGGTTTATCCTCAGAGACATAGTGAGGGCAGCCTGGGCTACATGAGACCCTGTCTCAAAATTTAAATAAATAAGTGATAAAAGATATAAAAGATGTGCAATTGGGGTGATAAAACACTTTGACCAAAAGCAACTTAGGTTCAGTCTGTTGAAGAGGGAAGCCAAGGCCAGGACCCCTGAATCAGAAAACACAAAAGAACACCATTTACTGGCTCATTTGCAAGGTCATGCTCAGCTACCTTCAACCTGCCTAGGGATGGTATCACCCACAGTGGACTGTGCCCTCCTATATAAACCATCAGCAATCTCTCACAGATATGACCATAGGCCAATGTCATCCCTTCCAGAACAGGTACATGAGTGATGATGTCATCTGAGGGATGACATTAGGCTGAGTCAACTTGGCAGCTGAAGCTCACTAGGACAGGACCTTCAACCCCAGGAGAGTAGGTGGGTGCTGAGGTAGAAGGATAGCAGCAGCTTGCTAGCTACCAATCTAAATCCAGGTTCAGTGATAGGCCCAGCCTCAAGGGAAAAGGAAAACACACCTGATGTCCTCTACACATACACATACATCACACATGCATGCACAATTACATTAATTAAATAAAAAGTAAATGTGTTAAAAGTAACTAGAGGCCACACTTAGCTGTGGAGGTGGCACCCTGCTTGGAAGTGTCTCCAGCTGTACTACCCACCCAGAGCTAGCCAGGCCTTCCTACACACCAGTGTTTCTCCCTAGGGGATGCTGGGTGTTCCCTAGAGATACTCTGTCCTGAGTGGGGAGCCATCAGGGCCAATGGTGCCATCAGAGGAACTGTGGTCTCCACCCAAGAATGCCTGTATCCCTCTGTGTTGAGAGACACTCATGTACCTGTTCTGGAAGACCCTGCTAAGGGACCCTCAGACTGAAAGTCACTTCAATGTCCCTCAGTAGCAAGATAAGTGTTATCTACAATCCCAGGATTTTCAGGAAGATAACTATGAGTTCCAAACCAGGAGGACCCTATCTTTAAAAAAAAAAAAAAAACAAAAAAAAAAAAAAAAACACCAACCAACCAGGAGCATGGATGAGTAGATAATGGTATTCCTGCATGTAAAGCATTGTTCTCTGTACTGAATCCTCAAACTTACACACAGGAGCTGTAAGAGGGTAACTCTGAAACTCTCATGGGTGGAGCAGAGGAGCTAAGTAGACTGGCAGACTTCCCATGTTCATGGACAGCCCAGACTCAGTATCATCAAAGCATCAGCCCTTCCCAACTTGCTCTGCAGACTCAATGAACTGTCAATCGAAACCCAAGGTTCCACAGAGAGACTAAAGAGCCAGGCTCACGCACAGCTTAGAGAGAACCATCAGACTTCCAGCCACTAAAGAACTACAGTGACGTAAGCATGGTGGAGAAAGGCCGGAACCCAGACAAAGGACAATATAAATGTAACTGATGGAGCTTTGATTAAAGAGAAAATGCTTGATGGGGGAGTGGAGATATTAGTCATTCAAAAGATGGTGCTGATGAACAGTCCAGGAGCAGGAACAGCCAGACCAAGACCTGCCAGCCTTCACCCAAATCAGCTCAAAGTGGATAGAACAGTATATCATGCCATGCAAGACCCTTCTCAGCCTCCTGGATAAGAGCAGAAAGAACCAGGGATGCAGTGGTGATGCTCCAGACCCAACACCAAAGACGTAGTCAATGAAAGAAATGAGCAATGATTGCTGAACTTGACTTCATTAAATTAAAAAAGCTTGAGGGCTGGAGAGATGGCTCCTTGGTTAGGATGTTCTTACAGAGGATCCACGGTAGCAGCTGTCACTCAGGCTGTAGGTCACTCAGGCTCCAGGCTTCCATGGACACGGCACTAGTACAGATACTCACACAGATTCACAAATGAAAGTAAAACAAACTTTTAAAAAAAAATAATGAAAATTACAGTTTTCTGTTCTGCAAAGGCCATGCCAAGAGAAGAAGAGACTGGGAAGATAATTGCAAGACATTCATCTGATAGAAGGAGGTAGAGCCTCATGGGGGAGGGGGTGTTGGAGGTATGGCAGACTTTCAGTTACAGCTGGACCCCAGGTGTATGTGAGGAGCTACTTGAAGCTCTCAATGCTCCATTGTTCCTTCCCTGCTGGACAGTCCCCTTCATGCCTGGCTGCATCCCCTGAGCTGTGACCCAAAAGAACTCCTTCGTCCCCGAAGGTGTCTCTATCACAGACAAGAAAAGTTATGGTCACTACACCTGACAGTTTGAGCTGTAGATGAAGACACTGAGGCTCAGGGAGATGATGGGATTGGCTCTGAGATGGCAGTCAAGATTTGAACCCAGACCACGTCTGACTCCAGAGTCACATTCTAAACTCCATGATTTCTCTTCCTACCTGCAGGGGAGCATGGGAACATAGCTGGCACCTTACCTCCTCAGGGCTCTGCCTGGAGGTGCCAGACCCCCACATGGCCACACAGATCACAAACAGGAGGGAGAGGCATCCATGAGGGCAGAGCGGGTGAGTTACAAAGCCACAGCCTCGGGGTCCTTGCTGGGTGCCCCTGGCTAACACCAGGCACTCTGCCAGTCACCTTTCATCTCTGCAGAAAACGGATGTGGCTTCAGGCCCCCTTGAGAGCCCAGAGGATGGACAGAAGGCTTTCTCAGGAAAAAAGAAAGAAAAAAAAAAAAAAGCTCACGGGGCAGGGATCTCCACAGTCTCAAAGGTGACACCTGACACTTCTCGCCACGAAGGAAGCTTGCTGACAAGCACCTTCAAAGGACAACAGTGGCTTCTGTCCCCATGTCACTCATACATGGGAATGATTTTTCCTGCACACTGCAAGTTATTTTGGTTTGAAGCAGCCAAATCCAGCGTAAACCCAAGAGAGAGAAAAATGAGAGACGAGGAGGAAAGAGCCATCCCCGCAGAATCAGACATGGTAGCATGTGGGCAAAAGCAGCGTGAAAAATGACCTTGGGGCTGGAGAGATGGCTTAGCGGTTAAGAGCACCTTCTGCTCTTCCAGAGGACCCGGGTTCGATTCCCAGCACCCACATGGCAGCTAACAACTGTCTGTAGTTCCAGTTCCAGGCAAACAACAAGGCAAATAAAGTTTAAAAAAAAAAAAAAAAAGAAAAATGACCTTGATCATGACAATCTTGGTGAAGTCACACAGAGAAAGGTGACTGAGTGGCGGGAGGTGAGGGGGGGGCTCAGGGAAGCAATAGGAATGGGGTGTCTTCAGGCCACGTTTACACCTGTTAGGTATATGGGTAAGGGGGAGCAATCTCAGGGAGCCCCTGAACACTGTGACAGCTGGAGAACAGAGACCGTCCCATGGTACTCAAGGTCTGCCAGGGACCAGGACACAAAGACTACAGAGATACTGCACTAAAGTTCCACAGAAAGCGGTGTGTAAAACCCTAGAGGCCAGGAGAACTGTGACACTGTGTGATCTCCCACCTCTGTCCCCCTGTCATCAATATGTCTAAATAATACAGCTCAACAGGACAGGCAGCAGAACATTATAGAAAGATCTGATCACTCAGCATGGAATGGCTAAGAGTTTCCAGAATCTTCCATGAGAGATTAGGGCAGGGATGGATCCATGGCTGTATTTCTGGCTATAGATAATATTGAATTAAGTTGGAAAAAGCTTTAATAGATAAAGGACCCAGATATCCTCCTGTGGCTATACTATAAAGATAAAGATGGTAGCCTCGGGGAAGATTCAAACCTGCTTGGTCATCTCCAAGCAGGTGGCTTTCAATGTGCCGTCACAGAAATGGCGCTACACTTTCATTAGTTCAAAAACTCAACGAGCGAGAAAACCTCCCCTCCCTGAGGCAACTGAAAAATACCAGGAAACTCTGATTGGCCCAGGGTCACATGACCTCCTCATGAGCCAATCACTGTGGGCAGGGAATGGCTTCCGGAATAGACAGTGCTCCTATCTCCTGGGCTACGTCACAGAATTGAAGGAGATGTAGGATGGTGGCCACTCCAGGCGTGGGGGTGACATGGAGGACACATCAAAACGTATCTGCCACTTGCTGGCCCCTGGCCCAAAACAGCACAAGGCCCTGCCACCTCTCCAGGTAGATGTCCCCAAGCCCATGATCCTGGAAGCCGCCTCCGAAGGCTAGGCTAGTCACAAACAGGTCTACACATTGAGAGCTTATCGGATCCTCTATGAGTGGGCAACCTCACCATCCTGTCCTGTCCCATAACGTCCCGTAGGAGGACAAGTTGAAGTTCTGAGAAGCACAGGACATTCGGAGAATGCACAGCTTGTTCAGTCCGAGCTGGAACCAAACCTGGTATCAGTGAACTCAGCACCCATTGCTCTTAGGCCACGTATTGACCATATTGACTGCCCATGACCCTGAGAAAAACCCTTGCAAGGAGATCGAACTCCCTAGAGAGGTAGGAGACTTCTCTGCTGAAATGGGATGTGGCCAGCACATTGTGAGTCCACACTCACGTGTAGCCAAGCTCTACACTCACATGGATTTGGGACTCATAATGATGCAGTGGGATCACATGGGTGGCCTGTTAGGCTTGAGACTTGGACGTCTCACCCCAGGGCTGCTGACTTAGCAGGTTTTGAAAGAGCCCTGAATGAACTGATCCCCAAACAGCAAAGATGATACAGGTCCAACAACCTTTAATCCCAGCATGGATGGGGGGCACTTGCAGAGGCAGGCAGATCTCCAAATTTGAGCCCAGCCTGGTCTACAGAGCAAGTTCCAGGACAGCCAGGGCTACTCGAAGAAACTGGGTCTCAAAAAACAAAAAGAATCCTGGCCAGGAAATTAATGAACAATAGCAATAACAAAAAATGTCATTCTCATTGATAGTATCACTGGACATTTAGTAAAAGCAAACAAAGTCTCTCTCGAACAAGGGTGAGTGACCTCTCACCTTCCAGCTTCACCTCCCAGGCCCCACTTCCCAACAGTCAATGCTCACCCACCGTCTGTTTGCACACGCTTTCCAACAGGGCAGAGTCGAGGAGTTGTGTAAGAAGATGGCATGCGGATAACAAAAGCAATAATATTTATTCTCTGGTTGAGTTCTGGCACTGGGGTCCGTCCAGAATGCAGATATCACCAGCAAACAATCTTATCTAAAATGAGCTTTCTTTTCAAGACAGAGTTTCTGTGTAGCCCTGGCTGTCCTGGAACTTACCCTGTAAACCAGGCTGGCCTCGAACTCACAGAGATCCACCTTCCTCTGCCTCCAGAGTCCTGGGATTAAAGGTGTGCACCACCACTGTCCAGCTAAAATGAACTCTCAATCAAACGATTACAAGCCATAAGATCAGGACATGAGACTCAGAAACCCTGAAACAGGCTTGTTATCCACAGTGCTTCTCTCCTTGTTATGACGAGAGCAGTTTCATGAAGGAAATGACTTATTCTGGCCCACAGTTGGAGGGGATACAGTCCATCATGGCAGCAGGTGAGGCCAAAGAGGCAGGAGCCAGTCACTGAGCCTCTTCACCTCCTGACATCCGGGTGGAGCAGGGAGGAGGGTGAATAAACCTCAAGCCTCACCCCAGCAAGCCATTTCCTCCAATGAGACTGTACCTCTTAAAGGTTTCACAACCTCTTGGAACAGTCAGCAGCTTGGGAGCAAGTGTTGGGACATGTGAGCCTGGGGACGGGATGGTGTTCACCATCTAAACCGTAACGGATTCTAAAAGCAACCCCGGGGCAGAATCTATTCTTGGCAGGTCAGTTCTTTACTCAAAGTAGTAGCAATAACAGCGATAGTTATTAGAACACCTACTGTGTGCCAGGCATTGGACCCATGTCCCAGGCTCTCCTTTCCATATGATTTATTGCTCAGGCTGGAGAGGTGGCCCAGCACTATACTTGCAGAGGACCCAGGTTCCATTCCTACTATGAACATGGCGGTTCACACTGCCTGGACTCCAGTCCTAGGGAATCTGGCACTCTCCTGTGACCTCTGCAGGCATCAGGCACACATATAGTACACATGTAAAACACTCATACACATAAAATAAAATTCAGACACTTTTAAAGACTCACTGCTCAGAGATGGGTCTCTCCTCTTGTCCAACTACATACAAAAAAACTCCAAGCCCTGTCAGGATGAGTGGCTGTGGCAGTGAGACAGCCTTGAGTGCCCCTGAAAGCCCCTCTGACTACCCACCTCACAGGAGAGACTGGGCTCAAGGATGCGTGGAGTATTACAATGGATGAACAAATGACCAGCCATTAGGTCAGAGCCGGGCATGTGTCTACAGAAGCTCAAAGGCAAAGCGTCACTCCTTTGCATCCCAAGTCTAGAAACACCAGGGGGTGGCTCTCTCTCTCTCTCTC
>PVIH01020407.1:0-32512 GCA_004025045.1 Sigmodon hispidus | reverse complement strand
AACCCCAACCACTTTGAACTTGTTAGAAGAGAAAGTGGGAAATACACTTCTACAAATTGGCACAGGCCACCACTTCCTAAATATAACACCAGTGGCACAGGCACTAAGACCAACAATCAATAAGTGGGATCTCCTGAAGCTGGGAAGCTTCTGCAAAGCCAAGGACACTGTCAATAGGACAAAACGCCAGCCTACAGAAAGGGAAAACATTTTCACCAACCCTACAAGTGACAGAGGACTGATCTCTAAGGTATATAAAGAGCTCAAGAATTTAGATCCCAAAACCTTGAATAACCCTATCAAAAAATGGGGTTCAGATCTAAAAAGGAAATTCTCAGCAGAGGAACTATGAATGGCTGAAAGGCACCTGAAAAAGTGCTCTTCATCTTTAGCCATCAGAGAAATGCAAATCAAAACAGCTTTGAGATACCACCTAACACCTGTTAGATTGGCTAAGATAAAAGGTACAGATGACAGCCTATGCTGGAGAGGATGCAGAGCAAGGGGAACACTCCTCCATTGTTGGTGGGATTGTAAGCTTGTCCAGCCACTTTGGAATACAATATGGAGGTTTCTCAGAAAATTGAGAATCAATCTCCCCAAGGACCCAGCAATACCACTTCTGGGTATATACCCTAAAGATGCACAGTCACACTTCAAAGGCATTAGCTCAACTATGTTCATAGCAGCATTATTTGTAATAGCAAGAACCTGGAAACAACCTAGATGTCCCTCAACTGAAGAATGGATTAACAAACTGTGGTACATATACACAATGGAATACTACTCAGTAGTAAGAAAAAATGATATCCTAAAACTCACAGGCAAATGGATGGATTTGGAGAATATCCTCCTGAGCGAAGTCTCACAAACTCAGAGAGATAAGCAAGGATGTACTCACTCACTAGTGGTCTCTAAACAAACAAACAAGAAAAAAAAGCCAAACATGTCCAAGCAGCAAACCACAACCACTGAATAGCTTTGGATCAGAAACACCCTGGACTGACCCTTCAAACCCCAGTCCATCTATAGGAACACCTGACTCACTCTTGAGGGAGGGGGGACAAAACTGGATTTGGCTGGGAGTGAAGACTGATCCAAGCATTGTTGGGCCATTGTGACCATAGGACTCTCCTGCTCCCTGCCAAGGGAGGGGATGGGCAGTTGTAGAGAAGAAAAATGATCAGATGTGGTGGGAGGGGGAAGAGACCTTCAATAAGGATATACAGGGATGGAAAAAAAAATTCAGAGGGAAAGGTGAACACAAAGAAAATATATGTGTAGTAATCTTATTTGCATTTCCACCCTTGATAAGCCATGCTTATGATTATTATCCTCTGTATAGTTATTGTTAACACTTCGGCATTTTTTTTAAAATTCTTTTTACTGTTTTTTTTTTGTTAAATACAAAATAAAGAAGAAAAAAAAAAGGATCTGGAGTTCAAAGGAAAAGTCTACAGTAGACATAAGAATTCAGAAGTAAATTATAATGTCAATTAAAGCCATGGAGATGAATGAGATCTTTTTATGAGGAAGATATGATACAAGAAACCAAAACAAGTACTGCAGCTTGTTCTAAATACCAAGACATATGAATATCCAAAGAATGTACGGCTTAAGGGAAGAGTGCCTGGAAAGACAGGAAGACATTAACTGTGAGGCAGCTGAGGAGACTTTCTACAAAAGAGCTGACATCTGCAGGGAATGCTGGCACAATAGAATAGCAGAGCTGGATTCTTCATAAATGAAGTATTATTAATTTGGCCAAAATTACTTAAAAATACTTCTAGGCACTAAAAAAATAAAATCAAAAGCCATTAACAACCTCAAAAACAAAACAAAACAAAACAAAACAAATAATGCTGCTATAAACATAGATGAGCTAATGCCTTTGGAGTGCAACTGTACCTCTTTAGGGTATACACCCAGAAGTGGTATTGCAGGATACTTAAGGAGATTGATTCCCAGTTTTCTGAGAAACCGCCACACTGCATTCCAGAGTCACTGAACAAGCTTACACTCCCACCAGCAATGGAGGAGTGTTCCCCTTGCTCCACAACCTCTCCAGCATAGGCTGTCATCTGTGTCTTTGATCTTAGCCAATCTGACAGGTGTCAGGTGGTATCTCAAAGTTGTTTTGATTTGCATTTCTCTGATGGCTAAAGATGATGAGCACTTTTTCAAGTGCCTTTCAGCCATTTGTAATTCTGCTGAGAATTCCTTTTTTAGTTCTGAACCCCATTTTTTGATTGGGTTATTCAAGGTTGTGGTCTCTGGATTTTTGAGTTTTTTATATATTTTAGAAATCAATCTTCTATTACTTGTAGGGTTGGTGAAAATCTTTTCCCATTCTGTAGGCTGTCATTTTGTCCTATTGACAGTGTCCTTGGCTTTACAGATGCTTCTCAGGTTCAGGAAAACCCACTTATTGATTGTTGATGATATTAGCGTCTATGCTACTGCTGTTATATTTAGGAAGTGGTCACCTATACCAATTCATTGGAGGGTATTTCCCGCTTTCTTTTCTATGGAATTCAGTGTGGCTGGTTTATGTTGAGGTTTTTGATCCACTTGGATTTGAGTTTTGTGCAGGGTGACAGGTTTGGATCTATTTGCATTTTTCTACACACTACCATCCAGCTATGACAACACCATTTGTTAAAGATACTGTCTTTTTTCCATTGAATATTTTAGGCCTCTTTGTCAAAGATCAGGTGTTCATAGGTTTTAGGGTTAGTGTCAGGACCTTCAATTTGATTAAATTGATCCACAACTCTGTTTTTATGCCATTAACAGGCCTTTTTTATTACTGTAGCTCTATAGTATAACTTGAAGTCGAGGATGGTGATGCTTCCTGAGGTTCTTTTGTTGAGCAAAAATCCTGCCTTTACTGTTATTCAAAATGAAGTTGAGTTTTGTTCTTTCAAGTTCCGTAAAATACAGTGTTGGGATTTTGATGGACAGTGCATTGAATCTGTAGATTCATTTTGGTAGAATTGCCACTTTTACTAAGTTGATCCAACCAAACCAGGAATGAGGGAGAGCTTTCCATTTTCTGATATCCTATTCAATTTCTTTTTTCAGTGATTTAAAATTTTTGTGAAATAGATCTGTTATTTCTTTGGTTATAGTTACTCCAAGGTATTCAATACTGTTTACAACTACTATAAAAGGTGATATTTCCCTTATTTCCTTTTCAGTCCTATTATTTTTAGTGTTTAGAAGGGCTACTGATTTCTTTGATTTAATCTTGTATCCTGGTTCATTCTGAAGGTGTTTATCTGCTGAAGAAGTTCCTTGGTAGAATTTTATGGGTCACTCATGTGTACAATCATATCATCTGCAAATAGAGATAGTTTCACTTCTTCTTTTCCAATTTGTATCCTCTTAATCTCCTTTCATTCTCATTTTGGTTTAGCTAAAACATCGTGAACTATATTGCATAGATAAAAGGAGAGAGGACATCCTTGTGTAGTTCCTGATTTTAGTGGGATAGCTTTGAGTTTTTCTCCATTACATTTGATGGTGGCTGTCGATTTCTTATAAATCACCTTAATTATATTGAGAAATTTTCCCTGTATTTATGTTCTCTCCAGAGCTATTATCATAAAGGACTTTTTCTGCATCTAAGGATATGGTCATGTGTTTTCTTTTCCATTAGTTTGTTTATATGATGGATGATGTTTACAGTTTTTTGTATGTTGAACCATCCCTGTATTTCTGGGTTGAAGCCTACTTGGTCGTTGTGGATGATATTTTTTTATATATTGTTGTATACATTTTGCTAAAATTTTGTTGAGAATTTTAGCATCAATATTCATGAGGGAAATTGGTCTGTAATTCTCCTTCTTTGTTGTGTCTTTGAGTGGCTTGAGCATTAGGTTAACTGTGGCCTCATAAAAGGAATTTGGCAATATTCCTTCAGTTTCTACTGTGTGAAATAGTTTGAGGAGTAATGGTAGTAATTGTTCTTTGAATGTCTGGTAGAATTCTGCACTGAAACCATCTGAACATGGGCTTTTTTTAATTGGTAGGCTTTTAATGCAGCTTCAATTTTCTTAAGCGTTATAGGTCTGTTTAGGTCATTAATCTGATCTTCATTTAATTTTGGTAGATGGTACCTGTCCAGAAAGCTGTCCATTTCTTCTAGGTTTTCCATTTTTGTGGAATATAGATTTTCAAAGTATGATCTGATAATCCTCTGGATTTCTTGGGGCTCTATTGTTATTATCCTCCTTTTCATTTCTGATTTTTTTGATTTGGTTACTCTCTCTCTCTGCTTTTTGATTAGTTTGGATAAGGGCTTATCTGCCTTGCTGACTTTCTCAAAGAACCAACTCTTTGACTCAATGATTCTTTGCACTGTTCTTTTGTTTCTATTGTATTGATTTCAGCTCTAAGTTTGATTATTTCCTGCTGTCTACTCCTTCTAGGTGAGTTTGCTTCTAATTGTTCTAAGACTTTCAGCTGAGCTGTCAATTCTCTAGTGTGGGATTTCTCTTAAGTTTTTCATGTAGACTTCTAGTGCTATGAATTTTCATATTAAGACTACATTCATTGTGTCTCATATGTTTTAGTACATTGTGGATTCATTTTCATTAAATTCTAGGAAGATTTTGATTTCTTTTTTAATTTCTTCCTTGGCCCAGAGGTGGTTCAGATGATTGATGTGTAGTTTCCATTAGTTGGCAAGCTTTCTGTGATTTTTGATGTTGTTAAACTCTATCTTCAGGCCCTGGTGGTCCAATATTGTACATGAGATTATTTCCATTTTTTTGTATCTGTTGATATTTGCTTTATGGCCAGTTATGTGGTCAATTGTAGAGAAAGTTCCATGAGGGGCTGAGAAATATGTATATTCCTTTGCATTTGGGTGGAAGCTTTGGTAAATATCTATTAAATCCATTTGCATCATCACTTCTGTTAGACTCCTTATTTCTCTATTGTATCTCTGTCTGGTTGTCCTATCTAGGGGTGAAAGTGGGGTATTGAAGTCTCCCACTCTTAGGGTGTGAGAATTGATGTGGGATTTGAGTTTTAGTAGTGTTTGTTTTATATAGGTAGGTGCCCTTATATTAGGGGCATAAATATTCAGGATTGAAATCTCCTCTTGACCAATTTTTCCTGTGATGAATAATTAATGACCAACTTGGTTCCTTTTAATTGCTTTTAGCTTAAAGTCTACTTTGTTAGATATTCAGATGGCAACCCCAGCTTGTTTCTTAGGACCATTTGATTGGAAAATCTTTTCCCAATCCTTTACTCTGAGCCTGTGTTTGTCTTTGTGGTTGAGGTGTGTTTCTTGTATACAACAGAAGGATGGCTTCTTTTTTTGTGTCCATTTTGATAGTGTGTGTCTTTTTATAGGTGAATTGAGTCCATTGATATTAAGGGATATTAGTGATCACTGATTGATATTTCCTGATATTTTTGGAGGATGCTTGTATGTATTTTCTTTCTCTGGGCTATTCTTCTGTGGAGTTTTTGATTGTTCATGGTTTTATGGGTGTATCTGGGATCCATAGGTTGTAGTTTTCCCTCTAATGTTTTCTGAAGGGCCATATTGGTAGATAGGTTTTATTTCAGTCTGACTTTGTCATGACATATCTTGTTAATTCCATCTGTGGTGACTGATAATTTTGCTGGGTATAGTATTCTAGTTTGGCAGCCATGCTCTTTTAGTGACTGTATAACTTCTGACCAAGCCCTTCTAGGCTTCATCGTTTCTATTGAATAGTCAAGATTTTTTCTGATGGGTTTGCCTTTATATGTAAGTTGGCTCTTTTCTTTTGCAGCTCTTAAAATTTTTTCTTTGTTCTGTATGTTTTATGGCTTGATTATTATGTGGCGCACTGATTTTTTTGGGAGGTCGTACCTGGTGTTCTATAAGCTTTTTGCATCTTTATAGGCATTTCCTTCTTCAAGTTAGAAAAGTTTTCTTCTATGATTTTATTGAATATATTATCTGTGCCTTTGAGCTGGTATTCTTCTCCTTCTTCTATTCCTATTATTTTCAAGTTAGGTCTTTTCATGATGTCTCAGATTTCCTGAACATTTTGTGTTATGGCTTTTTTGGTTTTAGTATTTTCTTTGATTGATGTATCTATTTCAGCTACTGAGTCTTCCACCCTGGAGATTCTGTCTTCCATATCTTGGATTATGTTGGTTATGCTTGTGTCTGTATTGCCAGCTCTTTTCTTCAGGTTTTCTATTTCCAACTTTGCCTCATTCTGTTACTTTTTTATTGCTTCTATTTCACTTTTTAGTTCCTGGAATGTTTCTTTAATTTTTTGTTTTACCTTTTCTTGGTTTTATTTCAAGGATTTGTTCATCTCTTTCAATTTTTGTTTGTATTTTTTTCTATTTCTTTAAGGAAATTTTTTATATCTTCTTTGAAGGCTTCAATGATCTTCATAAATGTGTTTTTGGTGTTGTTTCCTTCTGCTTCCTCTTCATTGCTCTGTTCAGTCTTGTAGTTGTAGAACCACCCGTTTCTTCTGGAGTTGCCTTGTTGTTCTTTATATTATTATTTGTATTTTTGCACTAGTGTCTGCCCATGGCTTCAGTGGTTCACGATTAGGTGGCTCCTAGTCAGTTGTGGTAATAGGACTTGTGTGTCTCCTGTCTCCTCTGAGCAAGTGGTCTGCTCGATCTCTGACTCTGCTCTGGTCATGGGTCTGAATTTCAAGTCCTCAGTCCTGATCTGATGATGCAGTTTGCCCTTGAGGTGGAGCAGGTCGTGCAATGCCCCTTATTTTAGGAGTGGCTGGAGGAGCCCCTCACAGCCAAACCCTAATCTTTTCTTCTAAGGAGTGTCTGGGGTCAAGCACCACAGACCGATCCTGGTCCTGGAACACAACTTTCCAGGCAGGGAATAAGGCTCTGGGGCCTGCTCACCTTACCTATCCTCTGTAAGGAGTGTGAATTTCAAAGTCCTCAGTCCTTCTCTGCTGATGCAGTTGGAAGTGGGGCTGGCCATGCAAGGTCCCCTCTTTTAGGAGTTGCTGGAAGAGCTCCGCACAGCCAAACCCTAGTCCTGTCTGTCACACACCACAGACCTATCGTGGTCCTGGAACACAACTTTCCAGGCAGGGAATCAGGTGCTGGGGCCTGCTTACCTCAAAGCAGAATCTTTGATTACAGTGCAGACAAGGGACTACAAAAGGGCAAACATGGAAGCACAGGGATAAATTATGCTGCAGTCCATTTTCTGCTGCTAACACAGAATTAGAACACCTGAGATAGAGTAATCTAGAAAGGAAAGTTTAATAAGAGTCATGTTCTAGAGCCTGAGAAGTCTGGGAGCCTGGTGCCAAATATGCTCAGTTTCTGAATAAGGTTTCCTATGTCTTTAGCTCATGGTGTAACGCCTAAGACAGAGAAAGGGCAGTGTACAAAGGAAGACCATCACCAGAGTGGAATTGCTTTGTAGCAGCATGCTCTCATGGTGCTAAAACAGTCTCATGAAAGAAAAGTATTATCGATTTATTTATGACAGATCTACATCTGAAACTCAGACATCTCTTATTAGTCCACATATCCAATCTTTCAGTGGTCCATCAATGTGAATTCTGGTGGGAAAAAAATCAACAGAGGAAACTGTATACAGAGAATAGAAGATTAAAAAAATAATGCATGTATGTAGATTGGACAATGGATAGATAAAAAAGAACTTGGTATATTGTTTGTGTCTTCACTGATTCTATTTTTTGGCTATTTTGCTCCCTTGGAATGGTACCTGACATATAAGATAGTGCTTCATAAGTTTTGAGTTTAAAGAATAACAATATTAGTTTCAATGGGATACAAGTGAAAATACTTGACAGTTATGGACCACTGTAGTTTAAACATGATGCTTTAGTCTATATTTGATGTATCTCTATTAGTTATTTCTATGTGATCATATTGTAACTATTTTATATGTTATAATGTTGAATCACATCTTTATGGATATCAGGGTTTTTTTCATTTTTACTTCTATAGAATGAAATCTCATTTTTTATTCATGTATCCCCTTGTTCCAACACCCTTCCCCCTCCTGACCTGTCATGGTCAGTCTTCAGCCTCCTTCCTCCCCAACCCTCATCCCCTCCCCAGAAAGGGCAAGAAGTCTCAATGTGGATTAGCTCAGCATCCACTCCAGACAGGTCCAATTTCCTCATCCTAATGTCATGACTGGGTTAGGTGTTCCTCTGGAGGGAATGGACTCCAAGGTGCCAGTCCACATACAGAAACACAGTCTGATCCCTCCCCTCGAGGCTCCACATACTGCCCATGTCAGTGGACAAGTGCTTATCCTTGGAGGGCCTAGCTTCTTTTCCTGATTGTTCCCAGGTGGCTGTTCTTGATTCAGTGAGCTCTCCAGAGCTCCAGACAACCATTTCTGTGAGAATTTTCCTATCCTCTTCCTCATAAAGAGTGTCATCCCCCAGCTCACTGTGAGATGGATCAGGGACTCAGACCAGTGCTCAGCCATGTATCCCTGCCTTTACTTCTATTCATTGTTGGATGTAAGTTCTGTGATGTCACTTAGGGTTACTATTCATTTGATTATGGGGGAAGTCCTGTTTGGGTAACACCTTCACTATTGGTTAGAGACCTAGGCAGGGATATCAGATTTTTAAGGGGCTTATCACAAATAGTAATTAACATCTTACTGACTGTTAAACTTTGAATGATAATTCTTTGAGGCTAGGGAGGATTGCAGAACCTTAGATGTGGAGAAGAGAGAGTGACCGGGAGGGGTGGGAAGGGGAAGGGAGTTTGAACAAGGAGATTCATGGATAAAAAAAATATGACTTTATTCAAAAATAGATAAAAAAATCAAAAAAGTTAAAAAAGTAAGAAAAAAAAAAGAAAAAATACCCTCTAATGACATCCTGGGGAAAGTAATTAATAGTATGCTTTGCAGTGTCTGAGAAAATTCTAGTAGATATAACCTCAGAACATAAAACAGAATTGGTGAGAAGAATTTTAGCATGTTCAGTTGGGTACTGAGATAAATACATTTTAGGAATTCTAATGGAAGTCTTGACTGTATCTATGTTGTGTCCACAGCAGTTTCTCAAATGTTTATAACACAAATTTTATTTGGATGGGGATCTATCATTGTACTCTTTTGATGATAGGTATTGGACTCAACATATTATGTATGTTATTCTATATATTCTTTATAGTACTTATATTGGCATTTCTACTTCTCATTGGAGGGCAGCCTAACACAGATAGGATTTGTCAGTTCCTAATAGCCTCTGGATCAAGTAGGTTGTGAAGTCTACCCTGCAATACCATTTTTTATAGCATCTTACTTCTTCATTTATGGTTCTGCCTGTGTCACGATAACATCCATCTATTCAGTTGCTGTTCTTAAAATACTCATTGTTTGTCAGACACTCTGCTATGTATTACTCATACAGTAAGCCCTATGTATTGGCAAGTTTTCGATTCACAGATTCAATCAACCACAGATTGAAAATATTTTTAAAAATCATGTCTGTGCCAAATAAGTGCAGAAATTTTCCACAGATTCAACTAACCACAGACTGAAAATATTTTAAAATTTTATGTCTGTGCTGATTGTGTACTGATATTTTTCTCATTTTCCTTTTGCAAATGACTTGTGTTGAAATATATGGGATCTAGAAAGATTATTTAAACTATTTAGGAGGATATACATATGTTCTAGTTAATGTGCCTTTCTATGTAAGCGAATTAAGTGTTTGAGAATTTTTGATATTTGACAGTCTTGGAATCAACCCCTAATAGGTACCAAAAAATAATTATATATCTCTGAATAAAATAAATAAAAAGTATAGTTTACACTGACCTTAAATTGTACTATGAACAGGGACAATAACAAAACACAATTGCAGAGGTGATATTTGAATAAAAATTTGAAGGACTCAGGGAATGAATGTTCCAGAAATTGCATTAAAAAGTTCTGAGTGGAATATATAGCAATGCAAATGCATTATGGCAGGAACATGCCTGACAGGCTTGCAAGGAATCCACAGTGGCCAAAGTAACAGGATGGTAGATTAGGGTCACCTTTACAAGTTGTTAAGGGTTGGACCATGTTTGGCTTTATAAATCATAGGAAGGCTCTAAAAATATTTTTAAAGTTTATGTTTACCCATTCTTTTAAACATTTCACAGTGTATATAATTTACCTTGAGCATATCCACCCTCATTCCTCTTTTCCAACTTTTCCCAGATTTCTCCATCTCATCTCTGTTCTAATTTCATATTCTCCTTTGTAATTATTTACTTAATATTTTTTGTTATCCTCCCTGTTCCCCTTCATGGAGCTATCACTTTGTTTTTAAAATTAATTTATATATATTTAAGATCTTGAAAATAGCACATTTCTTTTAATGTGGACAAGTATAATTGCATCATGCCTGTTTTCTCTTTTCTTTTTCCAAAACTTCATATGTTACTGCCTCTTTCTCTCCTTCAGATTTATGCCCCCATTTTTCTTCATCGTTGTTGGAGTGTGTGTGTGTGTGTGTGTGTGTGTGTGTGTGTGTGTGTATGTGTGTGTATTTAGTTAGCCATGAAAACCTACAAGAAGTATATATATAAAGGCTTTTGAAATACAAAGAAGTTTGAAATTGCCAGGTTTAAACAGAGTAAGACATGATCTAACTCAGCAACTTAAAAGTTTACCTGGCCTGCTATATGGAGAGCAGATTTGCTGCTTAGGTCAGCAGAGGTGGTCTGAAAAAAATTCAAGCTAATTTTGATAAGAAGTAATGAGTCAGATTGTATTGGAGGAGTTGATGAGTGCTCATTTTATTCTGGACATGTTTCATAAAATTGAGCAGCTGATAGATTGAATGCAAGGGGAAATGATATTACTTGAAGAACAAAATTGTAGGAGGACTAAGTCTGTGTAGGTATGGGCGGATAGTAACTGAATGTCACATTCAGCATCTTATGTCCAATACCTGTGATCCCATATGCATAGCCTTACTATCTTCTATGTACTGATTCAGGAATATACACCGTTCTTGTCTTTCAATGTGGTCAACTGACTTTGTCACACTAATTTAAAAAAAAATTCTACTTTCTTTCTTTGAATCTTCATTTCTTGAATGTCCATAGCATTATATATTCTACTACTTTAATTAACATTTAATTTAACATGAATTTGTACATCATATTTATATCTTCATTGATTATAGAAAATTATTCACCATAGTAACTATTACCCTAAAAATAAAATTTGCTCACCCCAGCCACTTTTTATGTGTATCTTGGCTTTCTGCTCTAGTGAAAAAAATCAATATGGATGCCCACTTATAAACACTGAATTTTTGCTTCTGTCTTATAATGGTCTCCTGTCATAGGTATCTGTTCCTATATCATATAGCATAGCTTCTGAGTTTTGGTACCATGATATACACACTGTGTTCCTGTATCATGTTGAGGGCAAGTATAACAACTATCTCATGGATCTTCATATTTTCAGTTTATTCACTATGCTCATTTAAAAAAAAATCTCACCACATTTATTGTAAATAGTTTGGTTATTTTTTCACAATAATTCTCTGTGACTATGTAATAGTTGCCTGTATGTTCATATAATGCTAACTCAATGTGAAACATTTCTCTATCCATATACCAGGCATGGGTTCTGCTTTGTGAATATTTGCTAACTACAGCAGAAAGCTTCTTATGTCTTTTTCTAGTTATACTTAAATTTCTTCACATAAAATGTGCCATCTTAGACATTTTTAAATAGTATTTAATAATTTCTGAGATAGGTCTCTCTTTACAAAGTCTACTGTACTGGAACTCACTCTGTAGAACAGGCTAGCCTCAAACACACAGAGATCAACCTGCCTCTGTCTCCTGAGTGCTAGAATTAAAGACATATGCCACCATATTTGACATAATATCAACAATTTAAAAGTTCATCAGCAATGTTGAACTTAGCCACAGTGTTGCCAGTAATTCAATTACATGTTTCAATTATGCATCATATTTTTGGCAGGTATGTTTTTGGTTTGTACATCTTTGTGTATGTGAATTATGTTAATTTGTTCTATCTTTACAATGCATATTAATCAAGTAACTATAATAAGCATTTCTTTATAATCAACAAATAATCACACTTATGTAATGAAAATTTCATACTTGTCTAGTCATTTGGGAAAATACTGTAGATTATTTTAATGCATGATTATCCTATTGTGTATAGAAAACAAATAGCTTCCTCTTCTCTGTTTTTTTTTTTTTTTGTTCCTTACTATCTTCTCCTTGTCTCTTTACTCCTTGACCTTCCTATTCTCTAGTGACAACTGCTTCATCTTTTCCTTTCTGTTTTTCTCTTTTACATCCTGGCTGTAGTTTCCTCTCTCTCCTCTCCTCCCAGTCCCTCTCCCCTACCCCCTCTGTCCCCACACCTCAATCTACTCTTCTTCCATTTCTATTCAGGAAATGGTAGGTCTCTCATGAATATCAAGAAAACATTGCATATGACGTTGCAGTAAGACTAAGCACCTTTCCATGTAATGAGGTTAGGCAAGGTGACCCAGTATGAGTATAAGGTCAGAAAAGTCTATAAAAGATTCAGAGACAGCCTCTGCTCCCAATGTTGGGAGTCCTACAAGAAGACCAAGCTACAGCTTCAGACTCTGTGTAGAGTGCCTCGATCAGTTCCATGCAGGCTACCTGGATGTCAGTTCACTTTTTTATGAGCCCCTGTGAGTCCAGGTTAGTTGATTCTGTAAATTTTCTTATGGTGTCCTTGACCCCTCTACCTCCTACAATTCTTCCTCCCTTTCTTTAGCAGGATTCCCTCAACTCTGCCTACTGGGTCTGTACCTGTTCATCTATTTCTTCTACAATGCTGAATTTGAGTACTGAAATATATGTGCTATTTGTTTTTCTGTGTCTAGCTTGTTTTATTTACATTCTATACTTTTTGCTGAAAATGGCAGGATTTCCTAACTCATGTTTAAATAGTATTCTAATGTATAAGTATAATATTATTTTATTTATCCATTCATTCATTAAAACATCTAGGTTGATTCACTATTTTAACATTTATAAATATAGTTCAATATTATAACAGTGCAAGAATATTATATAAAGATTTCATTTCCTTTCAGTACATACCCTGTAATATGATTGGTTGATCATATATAATATCTATTTTCTTTTTTTTGTTTTTTTTCTTTTTCTTTTTTATTATGAATAAAGTCATACTTTCTATCCATGTATACCCTTGATCAAACTCCCTTCCCCCTCCAGCCCCTCCTATTCACTCTCTCTTCTCCCCATTTCCTTATCTCCTCCCCAGTAAGAGCAGGAGGTCCCAAGGTCCCAAGGTGGCTTACTTAAGCATCCACGACAGGTAAATACACATTCCTCACCCAATATCAAGATTGGGTCAAGTGTTCCTCTGGAGGCAGTGGGACCCAAGGCTCTGGTCCAAGGTGTTTCAGATCACAAGCTGTACAGCTGTTGTAGTTTGCAGCTTGGGAATGCTTGATTTTTGTTTAAAGTCCACTAGTGAGTAAGTACATGCCTCGCTTATCTTTCTGGGTTTATGATACCTCGCTCAGGAGAATATTCTCCAAATCCATCCATTTGCCTGCAAATTTTAGGATAACATTTTTTCATACTGCTGAGTAGTACTCCATTGTGTAGATATACCACAGTTTGTTAATTCATTCTTCAGTTGAGGGGAGTCTAGGTTGCTTCCAGGTTCTTGCTATTGAGGAATAATGCTGCTATTAACATAGTTGAGCTAATGCCTTTGGAGTGTGAATGTGTATCTTTAGGGTATATGTCAAGTAGTGGTATTGCTGGATCCTTGGGGAGATTGATTCTCAGTTGTTTGAGAAACCTCCATACTGCATTGCAGAATGGCTGAATAAACTTAAACTCCCACCAGCAATGGAGGAGTGTTCCCTTTGCTCCACAATCTTTCCAGCATATGCTGTCATCTGTGTCTTTAGTCTTAGAAATTCTGACAGGTGTCAGGTGGTATCTCAAAATTGTTTTGATTTGCATTTCTCTGATAGGTAAAAATGTCCAGCACTTTTGCAAGTGCTTTTTCAGGCATTGGTAATTCTTCTGCTGAGAATTCCCTTTTTAGTTCTGAACCTCATTTTTGATTGGGTTATTCAAGGTTTTGGGCTCTAGATTCTTGAGTTCTTTATATATCTTAGAGACCAGTCCTCTATCACTTGTAGGGTTGGTGAAAATCTTTTCCCATTATGTAGGCTGTCATTTTGTCCTATTGACAGTGTCCTTGGCTTTGCAGAAGCTTCCCAGCTTCAGGAGATCCCACTTATTGATTGTTGATCTTAGTGCCCATGCTATTGGTTATTATATTTAGGAAGTGGTCGCCTGTGCCAATTCATAGAAGGATATTTCCTACTTTCTTTTCTATCGAATTCAGAGTGGCTGGGTTTATGTTGAGGTCTTTAATCCACTTGGATTTGAGTTTTGTGCAGGTTGATAGGCTTGGATCTATTTGCATTTTTCTACACACTACCATCTAGCTATACCAACACCATTTGTTAAAGATACTATCTTTTTTTCCATTAAATATTTTGGGCCTCTTTGCCTAAGATCAGGTGTTCATAGGTTTTTGGGATAATGTCAGGATCTACAGTTAGATTCCATCGATCCACAAGTCTGTTTTTATGTCAAAACCAAGCTGTATTTATTACTGTAGCTCTTGAAGTCAGGGATGGTGATGCCTCCTGAGGTTCTTTTGTTAAGCAAACTTGTTTTGGCAATCCTGGCTTTCCTATTATTCCAAATGAAATTGAGTATTGTTCTTTCAAGGTCTCTGAAAAATTGTGTTGGAATTTTGATGGGCAGTGCATTGAATGTGTAGATTGATTTTGGTAGAATTGCCATTTTTACTATGTTGATCCTACTTATCCAGGAACATGGGAGATCTTTCCATTTTCTGGTATCTTCTTCAATTTCTTTCTTCAGTGATTTAAAGTTTTTGTCAAATAGATCTGTTACTTCTTTGGTTATAGTTACTCCAAGGTATTCATTGCTATTTGCAGCTATTATAAATAGTGATGTTTCCCTTATTTTTTGCTCTTTTATCTTTAGTGTATAGAAGAGCTACTCATTTCTTTGTGTTAATCTTGTATCCTGCTACATTGCTCAAGGTGTTTATCAGAAGTAGAAGTTCCATGGTAGAATTTTATGGGTCACTTTTGTATATAATCATATCATCTGCAAATAGAGATAGTTTCACTTCTTCCTTTTCAATTTGTATCCCCTCAATCTCCATTCATTTCCTTATTGCTTTAGCTAAAACTTTGAGAACTTTATTGAATAGGTAAGGGGAGAGAGGACAGCCTTGTCTAGTTCCTGATTTAAGTGAGAGCTTCAAGTTTTTCTCCATTAAGTTGAATGTTGGTTGTCAGCTTCTTGTAAAGCATTATTATATTTAGTTATTTTCCCTGTATTCCTGATTTCTTCAGGACTTTTATAATAAAGGATGTTGGATTTTGCCAAAGGCTTATTTGGCATCTAAGGATATGATCATGTGGTTTTTTATCCTTCAGTTTGTTTATATGATGATGACATTTATGGTTTTTCATATGTTGAACCATCCTTGCATGTATGAGATGAAACCTACTTGGTAGTGGTGGATGATATTTTTCATATGTTGTTGTATATGGTTTTGACAGAATATTTTTGGGAATTTTTTTAGCTAAGGACATGGACAATTTTTAAACTTAAAACCATAAAATCATGACACAAAATAAAGGAATCAAATTAACTGAAGGTATGCCATGCTCACAGACTGTTAGATTTAATATCAATTGTTCTGATAATACAATGTAATCTACATATTTAACAGAACCACTGCCAAAATCTAGATGTTGTTGTCTTATAGAATGGTAGAACTCTCTTTTTTAATTAATTAATTAATCCATACTTAAGGATTAATCATAATTGACAAATTCTTAACCAAATTGAACAAAAAAGGAAGACCTACTTCAATAAACCTAGAAATTGAAAGGCAAACATTATAATAGATGCACCCAGGAAACCACAAACAATCACTAATTCCATAGAAGAAAAGCCCAAAGAAAGGAAATACATACAAGCTACCACTAAATTAACAGGAAATATAAATGAGTGGTCACTAATATCAATTAATATCAATTCACCTATAAAAAGACACACACTAACATGATAGATAAAAAAATGAATCCAACCTTCTGCTGCATACAAAAAACACACCTTGACCAAAACAGACACAGACTCAGACTAAAGGGTTGGGAAAAGATTTTCCAGTCAAATGCCCCTAAGAAACAAGCTGGGGTTGCCATCCTAATATCTAACAAACTAGACTTTAAGCTAAAAGCAATAAAAAGAGATCAGGATGGACATTAGTTATTCATCTCAGGAAAAAGTGATCAAGAGGAGATTTCAATCCTAAATATTAATGCCCCTTATATAAAGGCATCTATCTATGTAAAAGAAACACTGCTTAAGCTCAAATCCCACATCAGTTCTGACACCCTAATAGTGGGAGACTTCAATACCCCACTTTCAACCCTGGATAGCTCAACCAGACAGAGACTCAACAGAGAAATAAGGAGTCTAAAAGAGGTTATGATGCAAATGGATTTCATATATATCTACAGAAGCTTCCACCCAAATGCAAAGGAATATACATATTTCTCAAAAAATACATTCTTTACTTGAAATGAAGACTGTTGAATATGTGAATGACATGCTAATATCTAATACCCAATGATCCTCATGTCTGATGTAGACATTGAATTGTATCAGAAGTCTCTATTAATTAGCACTATGATTCTTCATATATCTGTACCAGATCCATAAAGATAGCCTAGAATAGAACCTAATGGCTCTCACTGTAGGTAAAGAATACATTAAAAAGGATCCTTATTCATTTAATCATTTAGAATACTTCTCTATATGAGAATATATTTTATGAATTCGTCTTTTACTTAGACCTTTCTTAAAAAATTGTTCCATGTACCTCTACCATCTTTAAAAATTAATGTTCTGATAATGACTTGAAACAATTAGTTTTGGTCTGTAATGTTTGTTGTTTTAAATATTAAGTAAGCATAGAGTTTATAGATAAGTAAGCAAAAGTTCATTGACTATTTTCTTAACCTCACATCTTTAAATGAATCTTTTAGGATAGAGTTTATGCTTGTCCTCTGTATATAATCCAAATCACTAATTTTATCAATGGCATAATTTCATATTTTAGTAAAGTCTATACTCTGCAGCTAGGCTTTTATTTTTCTTTTATGTTTTGACCCCTTCCTAAAGGAGTCAGCTTTGTCCTTGACTAACTCTCTATAGAGAAATTCATTCTTATTCAAGATACATCATGTTGTGTCACTCAGAGTTTATTCAATCTTGAGAACTTGTCTGTCTACTCAAGCCTTTCAATATTTTGAAAAATTGTTTAACTCTAGCAAGATGAGAAACAATATTCACAATGCCATAAGGAAATTTCAGGTTTCAATTTTACATATATTTGTAGTATTAAATAGTTAACTAAACCAAAGTCCCCTGTGATGTGAAAGAGCAAATGGTGATTCAAAGAAATAGAATACAGACATGAGACATTATCTTTAAAAATATTTTCATTTTTATTTTAAGGGTATGGGTGTTTTGCCTACAAGTCTGTGAATTTTGAGTATGTCGGGTGCCCACAGAAGACAGAAGAAGATGTCATATACCCTGGAACTGGAGTTATAGATAGTTGTGAGCCACCCTGTGGGTACTAGGGACTGTACATGGGTTCTCTTCTAGAGAAACACCAAGGCATCTCTAGCCTCATGGGAGACTATTTTAAGTTTTTATAATACAAGAGGTAACTGAGACTTAGGAAAGTTCTATAACTTCCAGCTATGCAGGAAATCAAGGAGAGAGATATAGCAGTAACATCAGTTTCCTGATGACTGACTAGAGGAACTTTCTTGGGAGGATTCTGGTATGTTCAGAAGAAACATATATTGGGAATGTACCTTTTTGTCCTTGATCATCTTGGGAGTGTCATATAATTGAAGACTAGAGAAAATAATTTCAAATCTTTCTTAACCTGGATTTTCCCCCTTTGTTTTCTATCTTTTTGTTGGTTCCCTTCCCCTGTACTGTGGATCTCACAGGTTTTTTCCAGTTGTGATCTAAGAAGATGATAATCACACAAATGTGGCATTTCTATGTGACCAGAGTTGGACTTCTTTTCCTGATTAGTATTCTCCCTGAAACCACTGGCCAAGGGGAATCAAGAAGACAAGAACCCGGGGATTTTGTGAAGCAAGATATTGGAGGGTAAGAAAACTTAATCCTCGGTAGGAAATATGAATACTATGAATGATTACTTTCCAATTCCCCCCCAGAGGGCCTTAAAATACTCTAATCTCTGGTAGTTATATATTTTATTGCATTTGAAAAACGCATCATCAGATAAGAATGCTATTGTTACCATTAAAAGAAATTTTGAAGGTCCTCTTGAACTGTCCACATATTTTAAAACTGTATTGTGATGTCATGAAAGCAAGTCTTTTATTTTTATCTAGTCTCTCTTAGAGTCTTGATACCTTTTGGGGTTCATATATATTTAGCATTGAAACTTAATTGTAGATCTTCCATTGTAAATAACTTCATTATAGAAAATTCAAGTTTCTTACTTTTGCATCCATATTTCTTGAAGGAATGATATGCTTATCAGCAATACATTTCTATCACTCATCCTTTTGCCCCCTGGTGTCAGAATTCTGAACTCAGATCTCTTTGGCAACCTTTATAACTAAGATGGATCATGTTGATGGATCATGTTAACTCTGTTGGTCAAATGAACAATCAAATCTTCATGTTACTCAATTTCTTTAAAGCATCAATAGTCAATGGATTTTTCCTTCCTTACCTTCTTTCTATCATAAAATAATGCACGCATATAAAAACATACATAAATATGCCCATAGAATACATACAATTCTTTCTTTGACTTATATTTGACAAATTTCCTGTGTGTTTAGGATTGGTTCTCTAAAGTAGGAGCACCACCCAAAGTCTCCTGAGCAAATGAATTATAGAAGGAAAGCTCTCAAGCAGAAACTATTGGGGGGAGGTAAGAACAGTAAGATCCAGAATGAGATAAATTAAAAAGAATGTAGTGAAGTTGTTATCCAACATAAATGTCAAATTGTTATATTTTACTTTACTTTTCTGATTTCTTTTTGTTATTTGATTTTGAGGGCTGTTTTTATTCATTTCTGATTTTTTAAATATCTATGTCCACCTTTCTATTTGATACATTCACTTAGGTATTCCATAAACACCTCAAACTAAGAATATCTAAACATCCCCCAACTCTCTCTCTTTTCCTAAGAGCAAGCACAACCAAATACCCTTTTGTAGAATGAGGTTTCTGGCCCTGTCTGGCCAGAGATCCAGACCCACAGACCTGTGGTACCAGAGCACCTAGCCACCCATCAATGTTTAGACACCTCCAAAATGACTTAGATACTTATATTAATTTAATTCTGTTTGGCCTATGTCTCAGGCATATTGCTAGCTAATTCTTTCATCTTTATTAAACCCATTTCCATTAATCTGTCCTGCCATGTGGCCCATGGCTAACTTATTTTGTTATATGATGATTCTTCAGCAGCTGAATCATCTCTTTTGACTCTGCCCTCATTCTCCTACCTATGCTCCAATTCCCCCGCCTATTTATACGGTGTCCACCATAGGCCAAAAACTCCCTTTATTTAAAGAATGATATTCACAGTATACAGAAAGACATTCCCACATCATTCACTCTTTTCTCTTTTTCATATTTGAGTTTATAATACTATCATATAACCAGCAGTTTATGCCAGAAAATTATAGTCATTTTGCTAATTTTCTATTTTCCTTTCCAAATTAAAGCAGTTGCCAAATCCTCCATTTTTTACCCTCATATCTCTTGGATTACTTTATTTTTCTTCTACTAGCCCAGTGTACTTCAATGCTGTTTTCCACTTAGACTCCAGCAAATGGCTTTAGTTATCTTACTGCCTAGAATTTTGCTTCCATTCATCTCTATTCTGTAGCTATTTTCTTCTATAATGCGTGTCAAATTATGTATTATAAAGAATTTAATGTCATCTTGTCTTGAGAGTAAAATCAGAATTTGTAAACATGATGTTATAAGGCCTTTATTCACCTTATATCTTAGTCCTTCATCCACCAAACTGTTCTTCAACATTCTTTGCCTTGTTTGTTTCAGGTTTATTAATTTATTCTCAGTGGTATAAAATATATTTAATTTATTTTAAAAATATTTTTAATATATCACTGTCTCCTTTTCAGCCTCTCCCAAGTCCTCTAAATCCAAATCCTTCCACAACCCTCTCAAATCGCCTATTCTTCCTAATTATTGTTTATATGTGTGTGTGCAAATGTGTTTGCATGCATGTGCATGTGTATATGGACATGTGTATAAATACAGCATGTGTCATCCATTTTTATTGTTTGTAATGGTTTCAGGCTGACCACTTTGTGTTAGACAACTGATAATCCCTGGGAGAGGTTATCTCTCCCTCTATCAGCAATGTATAGTTGTCTGTCATTCTTTGACCCAGAATATGGCCCGTTAAGATTCCCTTCTTCTACATTACCATGTCCATTGATATTGCTATTTTGGTCTTGTTTATATAGCCATTTCTAGGACTATTCTGGATCATACAATTGTATTGTTCCTTTGTATTGATGTTTCCTGAGACATGCAAAACTCTTATCTCACCTGTGGACTATAACTATTAGAAATCACTCTGTAGGCTTAGAATATTTTAATATTATCTTAATATTATTTTATTTGAAAGAATTATGTAAAGAACATTCTTTTGGTTTTTATTTATTAATCTATTTTTACTTTACATTTTTATTAGCACGTATTTAAAGGAATTATTTCTGATATTCTCATTAACTGTATATAAGTCCTATTACCTTTCTTGCCCCTTTCAATCTCTTACCAAATTGTTTCCTCTTTATAAATGGAATCTCTTTGGCGTTCATGTATCATTTAAAAAATCTGGATCCCATATGTAGAAAAACAATTAGTATTTACCCTTTTGATTCTGTGTTATAGATATTTTATTTCTTGGTATTTCACTTCTAAATTTTTTTACATTGATTATTTTTCCAATATTGGTGGAAATAGAATTTGTTCCTCATTACTTTTGTGAAGATGATTATTCTAATATATTTGTCACTTCCTATCTTTTATCCACATCTCTGCATTTGAGGGGCACATAACTAGACATGTATTCTCAGAATTTTGGCATATTCATGGACTTAATATGGAAAATTAAACCAATTCTGTCTTATTAACTTTTTGAGTTTGATTTTCCTAAGTTAGATGCTCTAAATAAGGTACAGATTCTAAATGAATAATAATTGCCTCTTTGAGTCTTGAAGCTTTTACACTTTCTCTTGAAAGACCAAGTTTCTAAAAATGCATTACATATTTTCGTATTATCTTTAAGACTTTGAACAGAATAGTTTCTTCTTTTGGTAAATTTTTGTTCTCAGAAAGAACATTTATTATATTTCTCCCACAGCTGCTTTTTTATTTTTATCCTCAGTGTTGTCACCTTTCCTGTTTATATTGCTTTCTAACATCCTGCTTGAACTTAGAAAAACAGATATTCAAGCATTTTAGCAATTATGTTAAACAGCAGGAAAATAAATTCTTCCTGAAGCATCAGAATAAAGTGTTTGTTTTACAGCAAGAGCGGAATGACTGCCTATCTCTTGAATTAGAGATCTTGTTTATTCTCTTTCAAGGTAAAAATAATTTATGTTTTGTAAAGTTGAGACTACTAAAGACTTGGATCTGGACATTAAGTTTGGCACTCTTCATATTAACTGGAAATAAATGAACTAACTCAACTTAAGATATATGACGTATATTGACAGTTCTCATATTTAAAAGAACTATTGTTTACATATCCTCTTATTTATGTCTTTGAAAAATCCTTTTGCTATATCACTGTCCTTTGTTTTATTAAATTTCCTGTGCTGAATATTCTAGTAGCTTTGATGGTCAACAATGCTCTATTAACTAGTAGTTAACTTAAATCATATGTTAATATTACCATTTCTCAATGTTTGGTGCTTACAAGCTAGAATGTGTACTTTACAGAGGTTGTAATATGGAAACTCAGAGGACACTGCCTAACAATTTGTATTTGACCAGATGCCCCAGATTATTTTCAACTTAAGGATACTTTGAGAAGATAGTTAATATTTTCTAGGGACTAACTGTATAGTCTGGAATACAAAATCATGGAGCTTTATAGTAGGACAGTTGTTTAGAAACCCACATACAACATCTAATTTAATTTTATATTTTATACTTAAATTAACTGAGAACAAGAAAGAAAAACTTATTTTCCTAAGATTTTATAGTAAATTAATAGAAAAGTCCAATCTAGAGCATAGTTCTTTGATACTTCGTTGTATAGAAATTTTTTCGGATGTAAAACCTTTCATCTTTGAGGGAAGTTTGTTATAAAATACAATAATAACAGGAAGATAAAACAACAGAATATTCTAAAGGGTGGTAAAAACTTTTCATACTATAGGGAAGTTCATTAATGTCAATATGTAAACAATGTAATAGCTTTAGGAACTCTCTGAAACTAACTAGATTCACTAGGTCCCTCACTCCCTTAGTGTATATAAATAAGTTCTAAGGGTTTCTTTGAGAGGCTCATACAAATTGAAATGTCTGGAAGAAACAGAGACCAGTATAGCTGGCTGAAAGAGGCTCAGGACAACTGAGGTACATGGACAAGACATTATCAAACCTGTTGAGTTACCTGCAGGTTGAGTAGTACACTCTAACTTTCTAGCTTTTGTAAACTGTCATCCATACTGGGATGGGCATTGGTGATGCCACTGTGTAAGGAGGGCCTTTAAAACTCATTAACTCACCAGCTCGGACTCAAGTGATATACATATAGGATATATGTATGCATATATCCTATATATACAGGAGAAATTTACAGAATGACTCACTGTGGTGTAAGTATAAGGAAGCTAAAAGGAATAGATGAAGAACACAAAGCAAGTAAATGACAGATCATGTTTTCTTATGAAGTATGGAAATCTTTGAGGGAAAGAAGGAACCTAAGGAGATTTAAGAGCCTAGTAATTGTAAATTTAAATTTACCATTTTTAATGCAGCTTATAGCTATGATGGACAAGTTAAACTGAATTCACAGAATCATGTAGCCTTATTAATATAGTTACCACATGCCAGTATTCTAAAAAGAGGAAAAAAAACAACAAAAATAAAAATGTATTTGGTTTTTGGTATGATGACACATCACTGTAATCTCAGAACTTTGGAGATGGGACCAGGAAGATTAGAAGTTGTATACATTTTCTGGGATATATAAGATTTTTTTTCTTAAAAACTGTATCCAGAAGGGTGAATAAAATACTCTGGGGACTGAGCCTTATATTTGCAAAGTTCAGTGAGCATCAGAATCTGTGATCTAAAGAGATGTGATACTATACATTTATATATTTTTTCTGCATCAAGATTATATGGTAGTGCTGGGTGGTCATGGTATACACCTTTAATCCAAGCACTCAAGAGGCAGAGATAGACAGATCTCTGTGAGTTCAAGACCAGCCTGGTCTACAGAGTTAGTTCTAGGATAGCCAAAGTTGTTACACAGAGAAACATTGTTTTGAACAACAAACAAACAAATGGTTATGGTAGTGATAATTATGATGGCTGCTGATGTTTTAAGTTGAAGACAAGATGGTGGGGGAGTTCATTATTTCTTGTTACATAACATGCCTAGCTTGGTGTTACTGTACAAAGATATAAGGGTATTCATTTGAAACCTATATTCTCATGGCTAGAAAGAAATGTCAGTGATTAAGAGTATATTTTGCTCTTACTGAGGACACGAGTTTAGTTCTGAGGACTCACATCCAAAGGCCCACAATCACCTGCAATTTTACCTCTCAAGGATCTGATTTAGCTTCAATGGTCTCCTGTACCCATGTGCACAAAACTCCATGCAAACACACATAAACTGACACATGTAGACATCAATTTATTAATTATGATTTGACATATAAGAACAAGAACAATACCTTCCATTGCCATGTAGTCAAAGTCACAGAAACAATACATTAACATGTCTAGCACTGATTTTTCAAATCTTAAAATTTCAGAACCAAACATGAGACCCAAGATTCTGTCAGTGCTTAGCATACTAGCCTGTGCAGGAATGTGCTGTGGGATTATGCTTTTGTATGTTTTAAATATTTATCACTGTAAATATTGATTTAAAAAAACACTAATGAGCCAAAAGTTAGACAGTATGTTTGGGCAGAGTTATCAGACTAAGAAAACTCTGGCAAGAGGAAGAACAGAGTAGGAGATACCCACAGACATAGAGGAAGCAAGGTGAGTATGCTGCTCTGAGAAAAGGTACTAAGCTACATGGGTAAACATGGATAAGAATCATGGGTGTAGATTAGGAGTTAGCAAGTAATAAACCTGAACCATAGGCCAAACAGCTTGTAATTAATATATGACTGATTATTTCAGTCTGCTGGTCAGGATCCCAGGGCTAGGCTGAGCCAGAAACTTTTTAATACAGGAATACCTTCTGCAATATGCTCCAATCAACAATAAGCTACATTGGTAGCACAGAACACAGCTTAATTGGTGGGGAAGTATTTCCTATACCAATATGCTTTCTTACAAAGTCTACCAATTACAGGACCCTATATTTTTTCCATATATTCTTGTGTAATAGCTCTTAAATTTGTTCTTTACTTTGTAATCTGCATGTGGTAACTCTCATTTCTTTCAGATCGTCTTGTGATATAATATGGTCTATTAGATATCATTTCTAGCTGGTTACTACTTAATACTACTGTTACTTAATTAGAATTGAGGGAGCCTGTTTTGACACATGGTCTTATGATGCAGCCCAGTGTGGCTTTGAATTTGAAATTTTTTTGCTGTAACCTCTTGGTGATCAGATTTTAGGTGTGTGTGTCCCACCATGTCTGTTTTTTTTTTTCTAAAAATGATACAAAACACCCCTGTGGTTTTGATATATAACCTATACTGGCTTTACACTTGCTATACAATGTAGGCTGATCTCAGTACTGGGTTTATTCCTGCACTAGTCTCTTGAATGTTGAAATTACAGACATGCAGCAAACATCCCTGGATTATAATAAGATTTTTGAAAACTCAATTTGAGATTTTATACTTATATTTATAGTTTTTTATTCCATCATGTTAATTTAAAGCTTATATTTTACAATGAATGAAACACTATTATAAAGGATTTCTATAGATTAAACTGTATGTAATATTTATAACAAAACCATTAGACCTGAACTCAGGTCCTGAGATGGGCACTTAGCTTTGGCACAGAACAGAGTCTGCACAGAATAAAGCTGGTGTGATAGCAGTGGGGAAGCAGCTGAGTCCCTGGGCACACAGATGAGAGGTGAGAGGTCAAGAGGTGACAACTGGTGCCATACCACTGCAACCTCATGAGAGCAGCAGATCATCTGAACATATAGCACATTAAGAGCCTTCAGACCAACAACTCACTAAGAGCCGACCAAGAACTAACCAAGAGTGAATTGAACAAACAATGGACAGATGCCAGTACAAGAATACATACAACAACAAAAAGGTTAACAAGATACCACCAGAAAAAGCAAGTGGTTCTATAGCTTCAAGACTTGAATATAACAATGAAGAGGGAACAGAAAGAAACAACCTTAAAAACAGCTTTATGAAACAAATAGAAGCCTTAAAACAGGATAAAAGAAACTCATTTAAAGAAATAGAAAAAAATACAAACAGAAAATTAGAAGAGATGAACAAATCTCTGAAAGAAAATAAAGAAAACCGAGAAAAAGAAAACAAACAGGTGAAAGAAATTGACCAGGAATTAAAAATTGAAATAGAAGCAATAAAGAAGTCACAACCAAGACAAAGCTAGAAATAAAAAAATTGAAAAAAAGACCTATAATCACAGATTTAAGCATAACCAACATAATCCAAGAGATGTAAGAGAGAATCTCTGGGGTGGAAGACTCAGTAGTGGTAATAGATATATATTAGTTAAAGAAGACACTAAAACCAAAAAAGTCATAACAAAAAATGTCCAGGAAATTTGGGACACCATGAAAAGGCAAAACCTGAAAATAATTGGAATTGAAGAAGGAGAATACCAACTCAAAGGCACAGAAAATATATTCAACAAAATCATAGAAGAAAACATCCCCAACCTAAAGAAGGAAATGCCTATAAAAATACAGGAAGCCTACAGAACTCCAAATAGACTAGACACACAAAAAAAGTCTGCTCGCCATAGAATAATCAAGCCTCTAAACCTACAAAACAAAGAAAAAATATTAAGAGCTGCAAAGGAAAAAGGTCAAATCATCTATAAAGGCAGACCCATCAGAATAACACCCGACTACTCAACAGAAACAATGAAAGCAAGAAGGTCCTGGTCAGACAGTATACAGACACTAAAAGTGCATGGATGCCAACCTAGAATACTGTACACAGCAAAACTCTCAATTAACATAGATGGAGTAAACAAGATATTTCATGACAAAAGCAGATTTAAAAATACTTAACCACAAGCCTGGCACTACAAAGCCCTAGAGAGAAATCTCTAACCTCAGGATCCCAGATACACCCATGAAACTACAAGCAATTGATACCCCACAGAAGAAGTCCCCAAAAGGAAATATAACGTACCATGAAAAATAATAGGAAATAACAATCAGTGGTTACTAATCTTCCTTAATATCAATGGATTCAATTCACCTATAAAAAGACACATTCTAACACAATGGATACAAAAATAGAAGCCATCCTTCTGTTATATACAAGAAACACTCCTCAGCTTCAAAGACAGACACAGGCTCAGATTCAAGAATTGGGAAAAGACTTTTCAATCAAATGGCCCCAAGAAACAAGCTGGGTTAGCCACTCTAATACCTAGCAAAGTAGAATTTAAAGTAAAATCAATTAAAAAAAGACCAAGATGGACACTACTTATTTATTTCAGGAAAAATCTACCAAGACAAAATTTCAATCCTGAATATCTGTGGTGGAATGTTCTCTGTACGATATAAATAAAGACTGTTTAGACCCATGCAAGACACCATAAAAGTGGGTAAAAAATCAGAGACAGCCAGGTAAAAAAAAAGAGTAGAGTTTACTAGTCGCCATCCGTCCCCCAAAAAAAAAACATATAAAAATTCAAGTGAGCCACGGGCTACAAGCCACGTAATAAATAAATTCATAAAAATAAGTTAATTTAAAAAAAAGAGCTAAATAATAATGTACTTAAGATATGGGCCAAACAATATAAAATATATAAACATATAATTCATTTCTTTTAAAAGACAAAAGCTACGGGCACACAGATCAGGCTCCACACTGCCGACACCACACGTGCGCCAAGTCACAAATCTCCAGACCCAAACAGGCCAAAAAAAACATACTACAACAAACAGATGGCGCCCAACGTGGGGCGCCAAATATCGCGGAATAAATTTGCCACTAATTTTTATGTTTTAAATAAGATTTATTTTGTTATAATTATAAGCAAAAAAGCCAGCCACAACAATATGGAGCCGCCGCCGCGCACCTCAGCCGGAAGCCCGCCGCCGCGCTTCCGCTGCCGCCGCGCGCTCCAGCGCGCGTGGGCGCGCACTGTAAACAACGCCTCCGGGATACACGCTACAAATATCTATGCCCCTAAAACAAGGGCACCTATATACATAAAACAAACAGTACTAACGCTCAAATCCCTCATCAATTCTCACACTCTAAAAGAGGGAGATTTCAATACCCCCACTTTCACTCTTGAATAGGTCAACGAGACAGAGCAGAGACTCAACATAGAAATAAGAGATCTAGCAGAAGTTATAAACCAAATGAACTTAGTAGATATATACCAAATCCTCCACCCAAACAAAAAGGAATATACATATTTCTCAGCACCCCATGGTCTAAAATTGACCAAATAATTGGTCATAAAGCAAATATCACCAGGTTAAAAAAATGGGTATAACTCCTTGTACCAAATCAGATCACCATGGTCTAAAGTTAGAGTTCAACAACATTACGAATAACAGAAAGCCTACCAACTCATGGAAACTAAACATCACTCAACTCAACCACCTCTGGGTCAAGGAAGAAATTAAAAAGGAAATAATTGACTTTCTAAAATATAATAAAAATAAATCCATGACATACCCAAATTTATGGGATACAAAAGCAGTCTTAAGAGGAAAATTCATAAAACTAGATGCCTACATAAAAAGACTAGAGAAATCCCACACAAGACAACCATCAGCAGAGCTGAAAGCCCTAAAACAATTAGAAGCAAACTCACCTAGAAGGAATAGATGATAGGAAATAATCAAACTTAGAGCTGAACTCAACACAATTGAAACAAAAAGAACAATACAAAGAATCAATGAATCAAAGAGTTTGTTCCTTGAGAAAGTCAGCAAGATAGAGAAACCCTTATTCCAAGTAATCAAAAAGCAGAGAGAGTATCCAAAACAATGAAATCAAAAATGTAAAGGGGGACATAAAAACAGCCCCCCAGGAAATCTAGTTAATTATCAGGTCATACTTTGAAAATCTATAATCCACAAAAATGGAAAACCTGGAAGAAATGGACAGCTTTTTGGACAAATACCATTCACCAAAATTAAATCAAGATGAAAGACATAAACAGTCCTGTAACACCAAAGGAAATTGAAGCTGTCATTAAAATTTACCCAAATAAAAAAGTCACAGGCCCAGATGGTTTCAGTGCAGAGTTCTATCAGACATTCAAAGGAGAACTAATACCAATACTCCTCAAAGTGTTCCATATAATAGAAACCAAAGGAATATTGCCAACTCTTTTTATGAGGATGCAATAACCCTCATACACAAGCAACTCAAAGACATAACAAAGAAAGAGAATTACAGACTAATTTCTCTTATGAACATTGATGCAAAAGTTCTCAAAAAAATTCTGGAAAACCAAATCCAGCAACATATTAAGAAAGTCATTCAGAGCTCTGATCTGCTGCTACTCTGCAGCACCACAGACCACTGCTTGCCCAGATCATAGCTGGGAGGGTAGCAGCTGAGGAACCCCTGAGTTCCTTGGTCCTGGGTACATGCTTCAGAGGTAAGAAACTCAGCTTTGCTGGGGAGCACAATCTTCACAGAGAGGGACTGACCTGGTAGCAGCAGGGAAGCAGGGGAGTTCCTAGGAGCAAAGCAGTAGGATCAGAGGTCAGAAGGGGTCTTCCTCCACCTGAACCCAAGCCCTGAGAAGGCTTCTTGGCTTCAACACTGAGTACAGCCCACCCAATTCATGGCTGGTGTAATATCAGTGGGGGAATAGTCAAGTCACTGGGCACACAGCTAAGAGATAAGAGGTCAAGTGGTCACCACTGGCATAACAATGCAACCTCCTGAGAGCAGCTGAACCTCTGAGTACACAGCTAATTAAGAGCCTTTAGAGCCTTAAGAACCCTCAGAAAGACAACTCACTAGAAGCTAACCAAGAACTAACCAAAAGAGAATTGGAGAAACAATAGGCAGACTGCACTGCAAAAATACATACAACAATACAAAGATCAACAAGACACCACCAGAAGAAGCAAGTAGCTCTATGGCTTTAAGACCTGAACATAACAACGAAGAGGAAACAGAATAAAACTACCTTAAAACAGCTTCATGAAGCTAATAGAAGCCTTAAAAGAGAATATAAAAACTCCCTTAAAGAAATAGAAAAAATACAAACAGAAAATTAGAAGAGATGAACAAAGCCCCGAAGGAAAATAAAGAAAACCAAGAAAAAGAAAACAAACAGGTGAAAGAAATTTGCCAAGAATTAAAAACCAAAATAGAAGCAATAAAGAAGGCACAAATAGAACTAGAAATAGAAAAGCTGAAAAAGCAGCCTGGAACTACAGATTCAAGCATATCCAACAGAATCCAAGAGATGGAAGAGAGAATCTCTGGGGTGGAAGACTCAATAGTGGTAATAGATATATTAGTTAAAGAAAACACTAAAACCAAAAAAGTCATAACAAAAAATGTCCAGGAAATTTGAGACAACATTAAAAGAGCAAATCTGAGAATAACTGGAAGAGAAGAAGGAGAAGAATACCAGCTCAAAGGCACAGAAAATATATTCAACAAAATCATAGGAAATACTTCCCCAACCTAAAGAAGGAAATGTAGCGGAAAATCCCAGATTGTACAAGTGCGAGAGGGGCTTGGTCTTCGGAGATGAGACGAAAGCAGAACAGAGACCAGACAAAAGCAAAGCACAAAAAAAAAAGTAGGTCTTCCGGTCCCTTGGCGCGGCGACGCAGCGAGTCCGTACGGCGGCGGCTGGGCTTGTTGTTAAAACTTCTTTTTATAAAAAATTCTAACAAAATAAACCTAATTTAATACATGCCTCTTGGTGGCGGGTTTCTACCGTGAAAATTGGCGCCCAACGTGGGGCTAATTCCCCAAACCCGCCAGATTCAGATTCCGTGCCCGCGCGCGGACAGAGCCCCGCCAGATTCTGCACCCGCTGCACGCTTTGGCCCCCATCTGCGTACACAGGTGTTCAGTACAGCAGCCAAAAAAAATCTGCATACAAAAGAGCTCCTGAGACCCAGTTCTAAAGGTACACGCCTAATAAAATTTATAAAGACATTTGACAAAAAACCTCTGGGCTTAATCACCACCCCGTTTCAAACACCATTGCTGCTACACTACGACACCTGCTGACCATAAGTCCTCATTACATCTAAATAAGGCAAAAATTTTTTTCTTTTGTCTAAAATGTCCGATCAGATAAATGTTCACAATTTTACTCACTTTTTCACAATGATAATAAAAGATTATTTCCAAGATTACTCATTTAAAAGTTATCTCCACCCAAGAGTCCTTTTGCTTTTCTGTGTAATAATATATTTCTTACATAATTATTTTAAGAGATTTCAACATAAAAAATATAAAGCTAAACTGTCTAACATAAATAAACATATTAAGACATTCCAAAAACTCATTGTTTCCATAAAAAAGAGGTCTACTTTAATCACAAAAAAATTTAAAGCTCACATTAATAAAAATTTTAAAAAATTAAATACAAAATTTAAAACAATAAATAAAAATTTTAAAATAATAAAAACTCTAAAAAAATTAAACAAAAAATAAAAAACAAAATAAATATAAAATCTAAAAAAACGTTCCATTCTATAAAATTATTAAAAAGATCATTTATAAAAAACTTTAAAACACTAAAAAAAAACATTACCACTAAATTACAAAATTATAAAGCTCGTTTAAAAATTTAAAAAAAAATTTTAAGACAACACCTGCTCAAGATAACCCAAAGCCCCCTCTTAAACAATGCTATTTCAAAAAAGGTTCTTTACCTAAAATAGTTACCATAAAAAGACTACTCCCGTCCCTCCAACTCTGTTCCCAGTTGTGACAAAAGCCAAAAAACCACAACCACATAAAAAGGCTTCTGACAATATAACATACAATTATAAACCTATACCCATAAAAAATTTTAAAACAATAAAAAAGCCATAATAAACTATAATATACACTCATCTTTTATAAGACAATCCTTAAACTCATAGTCAACACAAAATCAAATAATTCCTAATAACTAAAAAATTAACAAACACAGTGTTAAACAATAGCCAAAACTTCCAATAAAAAAATTAATTTTTAAAAAAAAACTAAAGCCTTAAAATCTCAAAATAAAACTAAAAATATTATCATCTCCAAAAACCAAATCCTTAAAAAAGGCCCGTTTACTAATTTATCAGTTCAGGCTACTTATAATGACCATACTCTGTTACTATGTCATACTGCCAGTGATCACTTTTAAGATATAAACCAATCAAGACAGTCATAAGATAGTTTCTTATCATATCTTTAACAAATATTTCAGATAGACTCAATACAATAAAAATGGTCTTAGACATTTATAAAATAGTTATATATATATATATATATGTTTACAGTTACTTCATTGAGACTTAACCATTATTTAGTTTACAAGACCCCACAGAGATACCGTCACCCACAGGCCAACATAAAACAACTACATAAAAAAACTACACCCCTCTCCCCATAAGTTGGTCATCCAAGAAAAAGTTATGATCAATTATCATTTTAATACAATAGTTATAAGTTAATCTTAAATAAAAAATAAAATAATACTTAAAACATAAAAAAAGGAGTGAGAGAGAGATAAAAAAAACAAATAAAAAATCATTATACTTACAAAAAACTATTAACCAAAAAATAAATAAAAAAAATTAACATAATACAAATGTTTATATATTAATACAAATAAAAATTTAATCTATATGTCTAATTAAAATAATATATATTAATACAAAGTTAAATATATAATTACCCTATTTTACA
>PVIH01020406.1:0-32514 GCA_004025045.1 Sigmodon hispidus | reverse complement strand
TTGAGGGAAAGAGGGAGCAACAGAGAGGGAGATCAATGAAGTAGATATCCTGATAGAGAGAGCCACTGCTCATGATTTAGCTTTAGCATTAGATGTATAAGTTCTGGGGGGAGGGGGAAGAAAGAGAGAATTTGTGCAAAAAAGTGAGCCAAAAATAGATAAATATAATTTAAGTTGTTTTTGAAAAGAGAATATAAAAAAAAAAAAAAAAAAAAAGATGTTTCAGATCCCAAGCTGTTCAGTGGTTGTGGTTTGCAGCTTGGGCATGCTTCGCTTTTTTCTTTTTAGTTTAGAGTCCACTAATGTGTAAGTACATCCCCTGCTTATTTTTCTGGGTTTGTGGTACCTCACTTAGGAGGATATTCTCCAAATTCATCCATTTGCCTGCAAATTTTAGAATATCATTTTTTCTTACGGGTGAGTAGTACTCCATTGTGTAGATGTACCACAGTTTGTTAATCCATTCTTCAGTTGAGGGGCATCTAGGTTGTTTCCAGTTTCTTGCTATTATGAATAATGCTGCTATGAACATAGTTGAGCTAATGCCTTTATAGTGTGACTGTGTGTCTTTAGAGTATACACCCAGAAGTGGTATTGCTGGGTCCTTGGGGATATTGATTCTCAGTTTTCTGAGAAACCTCCATACTACATTCCAGAGTGGCTGAACAAGTTTACACTCCCACCAACAATAGAAGAGTGTTCCCCTTGCTCCGCATCCTCTCCAGCATAGGCTGTCATCTGTGTCTTTTATCTTAGCCAATCTGACAGGTGTCAGGTAGTATCTCAAATTTGTTTTGATTTGCCTTTCTCTGATGGCTAAAGATGTTGAGTACTTTTTCAAGTGACTTTCAGCCATTCATAATTGTTCTGCTGAGAATATTTTTAACTACAATAACCCTGATACCCAAGCCACTCAATGGAGCAACAAAGAAAGAGAATTACAGACCAATCTCCCTCATCAACATTCATGCAAAAATACTCAATAAAATACTGGAAAACTGAATTCAACAACATATAAAAAATCCTGACAAAACAAAAATCCATCATGATCAAGTAGATTTCAGCCTACAGATACATTAATGATTCAATATATGAAAAATTGAATGTCATTCATCATATAAACAACCTAAAAGAAAGAAAAAACTTGATCATCTCCTTAAATGCTAAAAAAGCCTTTGAGAAAATCCATTACTCCTTTATTGTAAAGTTTCTAGATTGACCTGGAATAGAGAGAAAATACTTAAGTGTGATAAAGGCAATATAAAGCAAGCCAATAAACTAAATGGAAAGAAACAGAAAAGCCTGCCCTGTCTCCCCTCAGCTATTAATATAGTTTTCAAAGTTTTAGCTAAAACTATGAGAGGAAAAGTAGATTAAGGGGATACAAATTGGAAAGGAAGAAGTAAAACTATCGGTATCTACAGATGATATAAAGGCATAAAAATCTAACCCCTAAAATTCTACCAGTGTACTCATACAGCTGATAAATACTTTCAGAAATGTAGCAGGGTAAAAGAATAACTCAAAAAAGTCAATAGTCCTCCTATACACCAAGGACACAAAGGCTGAAAAAGAAATAAGGAAAACATCACCCTTTATAATAGTTTCAAATAGCATTAAATATCTTTTGTAACTCTAATCAAAGAAGTAGCAGACCTGTTTGACAAAACTTTTAAGTCATTGAAGAAAGAAATTGCAGAGAATATTAGAAATTGGAAATACTTCCCATGCTCCTGGATAGGGAAGATCAACATAGTAAAAATAATAATCTTACAAAAAACAATCTTGATATTCAATGCAATTACCACCAAAATCTCACCACAATTTTTTTTACATAATTTATTCTGGTCAGGCCGTGGGATCTTCGTTGTCTGAAGCCCTCTGACTCCCACTCCGCCCCAACACCATGGGGTCTCGCTCTTCAGAGAGATGGCTGTCCCTCTGTGATGACTCAACTTGCCTTGGAGGTGGGTCTCATCTGTGATGTGACCCTCGGGATTGCTGGGGAAGGCTCCTTCCAGTGTTGGTCCAGGGCAGGCCTGTCCATGAGATCAAATCCAGTACTGTCTGTGGCCTCTAGGATGAGATCCATGGGAGACCCAGGGACTGGAAACTGCTCACCTCCCACTCTGCTCTGGACCTGGGATCCTTGATGTCTGAAGCCACGTGACTCCCACTCCACCCCAGACACCACGGGGTCCTGCTATTTCTTGTTTAGTTTTCATGTATATATATATATAAATGGATACAGACTGGAGTGGGGGAAGTGATAATATATTAAGACAATTCTTTTTATACAAACCGTGGTCTATTATACTTTGCATATATTGCATAATTTCAATGTAAATATACAACAGACATAATACAAGAGAACTGAGGCTTAAAGAATCTATCCACAGGAATATAGTCTTCCTAGAATAAATAGCTCTATATAATCCAAGTTTATGTGATACCAAATTAAATTTCCTCTCTTTTACACTCTGCTTTCATTTCTCTTGCTTTTATTTATATTTACATTTAAATGTTGAATATATATTAAACATAAATAAATTATTCTTATATTTAACTGTGGTTTGCAGCTAACCCACAAGAGACGAAAAAATGTACTATGTTTACAAATTTCCCTGTATGAGGACTATTTTTTAAATGTCTTAAAACAGTATGATGGGAGAAACTTTTGCAAGACTAATCTGGCTAAAATGAAGTATTTACTTGAAACACTATTTTTTTCTAAATAAAATGTTTAATTTGTAAAAGAAATTGCATATATTCAAAGTGATCTTTCATATGTAGAAATTGAATAATGCTTTTAGCAACAAAATAACTATATCTGTCAGCAACCACATTACAGACTGTCTTCTCAGAACTTATTAATTTTACAACTGCAAGTTCACACCTTTTGATCATTATCATATTTCCTCCTTTAGCCTTTATTTATCAGCCTTGGTATGATTTTTTGCATGGTTTCCACTTTTATTAGGACCACATGTGAGATCAGAAAACATCCTTTACTACTTTGGTGACAACACTTCTCTAGGAAATTGTCTATGGCACATTAGTTTGGAAAAATTCTGCAGTTTGCAGATGAGTACAAATAAATAAAAAAAAAAAAACAAAAACACTGCAACTTTCCCTCATGCCCATACAGTCTGGATATTATATATTCTTGTTTATTGTTGAGGATCAATGTATAAGTGATATATGTATGTGAAACCCATCCACAATAATTACACTTCTCAAACATAGAAAGGAGTGTTCTGTTTTTAAAAAGGGATTAAGGGATTGCAGAAAAGACTGTTGTATTTTTAACAAGGCTTTGTGGTGAATGATCAGCCTAGCAGCTGGTACCTGTCCACAGAAGAGTCTAATTTCATTCTTCTAAAGTTGAAAATCTAAACCATCACATTTGACTAAAAAATGCTTTGACACATTGAATATTGGTTGATATACTTGGTAGATGTAAATTCTCAGTAATATTAATTATAATGTGTTATGGAATAGTGATTCATGGTCATTAAGGATTGGGGGAAGGGAGTTTAAACAAGGGGATACATAGATAAAAAATGAGACTTTATTCCTAATAAAAAGAAAAGAAAAAAAGGAGGAAAAAAATTAAAAAGTTTTTCCAAGGTAGTGTGATGAAATTTTGAAAGTGTTCACAAACAACATGTATTTTCTGTTTTTCAATAATTAAAATTAATATTTTATGATGAGCAGTTTTGAGCATATCCACCTCAAGTATGGGCACATACTTAAAGCAGTAGAGAAATTTATTCAGTTACATTTATCATTACTTGATGTATTCATCCAAACAAGTTTGAAACATTGTATTCACATCTAAGTAGCTATTGAAAATTATGCTAAAATGCTATGTTTTCAATTATGCCCACGGCTGAAGCTATGTGCCACCTTAATTATTTTGTGTATTTTAGTCTTAGCAGTACCCTTTTTAATCATGGATATTTTACTCTTCATACTTGAGTTGGAACAATTAACTTTTCATGAGTCTTTCTTATTTAAGACCCATTCAATATATTTTACTAAAAAGCTATGACCTTAATATTTTTGTTATGATAATTTCATCTCCTTTATGAAGAGTAGTGTCTCAATTATGCATGCCCTTCTTTTCTTAGTTCACTTTTCATATTTTCTCCCTCCTCTGCTGCCTTCATTTTTTTTGCACTCCTAAGTTTTGCTGTATATTTCCTCTCTAAATTCTGTTTACAAAATAAGATTCACATACTATTTCTCCACAATATATTGTTTTTGACTAATTCAAAACAGAAATTTATCTCCTTCATTAAACATTCATATAAGCAAAATGATTATTTTTAAGTTACTAAGAGAAAAAAAGATTTTAAAGCAATATCAGTATGCATTCACTTAGTAATTGGAAAGAATTCTGAATTTTACTTATATGTTTTTAACAAGCACAATAAAGCTACATTAAATGTAATCACTTCTAGAAACTCTAAAAACCTCTGATCTGTTCTTGCACTTCATAGTTTTCACATTTATAATGATGCCATAATTTTCTAATTACTTGTTAAAATACTTTTTATATGAGTTAATAGCTCAAGATGGCCTCAAATTCCTGATTTTCTTGTCAACACCACTCAAGTGTTATAATTATGGGTTTATATTACCAAATCAAGTTTAGCCAAAGAACTTTTGAATTATCTCTATGTTTTCACAATTATTAATACAGTTTTACAAATAATTTTGTATAGCATTTGTGTAAACATGCTTTCATTTCCCCTGAGACAAAATTGTCAGGTAAGGCTGTGCTAATAGGGATATGGAAAATGCAGCCACATCAATTCTGTCATAGATTACAATTTATATTTTTCCCCTTTGTGAATATTTTGCATCCATTTTCTACCTTTAAAATGTTGCTTTAAAACAGTGTTTGTCTTGATTCTTGAGTCTACTTTGGACACTGCTTTAAGCTTTGGTTCCAAAGGTCAGTGCCTTTTCTGTGGATGTTTTCTTTGAGATTGAAACATTTCATCCTATAGAGGAGATACTAAAAATAGAAGGTAGACAGCTCAAGATAGCTGTAGTAAATTCCTGAGACTGATAAGATCCACCAAGACTATATAAACAGGAAAGCAGACTTAGGGTCACTCTCATACAAGCTAAGCTACAAGGAGAAGACTCTGAGACCAGAGCAACTGACTGGGAGAAGCAGAAGACCAGCTTAGGTGCCAGAAAAATCAATCATTTGGAAAGGACATTCTTCAAGCTGTTGACCAGACTGAAATTTGAACAGGGTGTTCCAGATGTACAGCGTTCATGAGCCATTATTTATGCTGGTATGAGCTTTTGGCAATGCAGGTGTCTTTGAGTAATTTCTGCTCCTGTAAGTAACCCCTTACTAATATTCATATAAGTAACCCACAGTGAAACTCACTAGGTCAACAAAGAGGATTTTAGTAGTATCTGTAATTTAATGTGTCTAGGGCTCCCTGCCTGTGGTTAATATCTATGTTGCATTTTCCAAGAAAGAGATATTTGTGTCTCATCTTCCCATAAAAAGTATTGTCATACAACAGAGTTTCATTTAAATTTTGATTTTGTTTATGGTTGCCAACTTGTTTATGAAAATTGCCATACTACTATCCAGATTGACTTACTCTTCTGCATTCTACAATCAAGGTGTAAAAGTTTGGGTTATTTAAAAGTGTTCCCAGGATGTAATATTACCTGTTAATTTCTTGAATCATTAGGGTTCATCATCCTAATAGCTACGTAGTGCTATCTCCTTGTGGATTTACTTTGTAGCTCTTCTAATTGCTAATGCTGTTGACATCTTTTGATAATACTGCTTTTTGTAGAATATAGTGATAAATTTTATGTCAGTGTTTATGAGAAATACTTGTATTGATTATTCTTTTTCTCTACTCATCTATTTTCACGATGTGGGTAATTATAGCTTTAGAATTTCATTTGGGAAATACTGTCCTTCCTTTCAATTTTCTGAGAGTAATTATGGAAAAAATGATGTTAATTTATTCTTTATTATTTTGCATATTCAGTAGTGAAATCCTCTGTCTTTTAACATTATTTTGGGGGGAGAGAATAGTTTATTTGTAGAAATAAAATAATTCTGGCAGACAAAATTCTATATTTTCCTTTTTCTCTTCATTCTAGATTTCGGCAAAATATAACTTATAATGAACATGTCTAGCTTCATTAAGGTTGTTGCATATTACTGACTGATTTAAGAAGATTATTGTGGATCATAAGCACTATGATTGTTTCTGGACATGAGTATTGTCTCTCTGTCTCTCTCTGTGTCTCTGTCTCTCTGTGTGTGTGTGTGTGTGTGTCTGTGTGTGTGTGGTTGGTTTCATAGTCATGCGATAGATATTCTTTTTTCTTTTCGACTTTTGCAAAATTTTTACTGAAACTAATTTTTTGTATAATAAATTCAGATCATATTTACACCCCCACCCAGATTATTTCTAGACACACTTCCATGCCCTTTCTCTCTTTGGAAAGCAGACAGAAAAACAATAAAAGAAAAAGGCAGAATGAAAGAAAGGCTTTCCTATTTAAAAAAAAAAACCTTTAAGAAAGAAACATACCAATTTTGATTATCTATTGTTTCTGCACAAATCTATTATCTATATTACTACAGAATCCTACACAATATACATCATTTTTTTCTTCTTTTTTATTTTATTATACATCACTAATTTTACTGTTCTTGTTATGTAATATTCCTATACACATTGAACTTTATTCTTATAAAGACAATGTTCATAAGTAAAATTATGTATTATGCATGGTATATTTTTATAATTGTTTAAAAATGTGAAAGTTTGACTCTATATTGTTTTTGTGGTATGCATTGTTTCATATTATTCAAGTGAATAACTGAATAATAATTTAGGTTTTATGCTTGATTATTTTGTTTGCTTTTGACAGTCTCATTGTGTGACCCACGTTAGATTCTAACTAGCAGCAATTTTATTTCCATCCTCCAATTTCTAGAGTTGCAAGTATGAATTATCACCCCTGGTTCTCATTTCTCTTTTATTTAATAAATTTCTCACTGTTAAATTTACTCTTAAGAAGCTGGTGTTCTGGTGCAGTGTTTGTGACTAGGATTAGAAAGAAGAAGGTCTGTGGACAGCTTTCCAGGTTTTCTACTAGGAATGGTCTGTAGTTTAGCAAGAATGATCTTTCTGAGTTTGGGGCTAAGATATAACAATAAGTGGGGGCAGGGATGTTAGTAGAAGTTGGTCTGTGGAATGCACAGGATGTGAACAGGGCTGAGGGAAAGCTGTAGCTGGTATTTGTTGTTGTGCTGGAACAAGTCTTGAGGACTGAGTCTGGTGAAATTGGGAGACAGGAGAAAGTCTAGGGATTCCTGTTGGAGCGGAGTGAAGGTAGAACATAGTGATATATATTGGGAGAGAGTTTAGGAGGAAATGTTCTAAAATATACACAGGAGAGGTGGAGGGGCTGAATAAGGGTGTAGTTAGTGTTCTGTTGCAGCACTAGAAACAGGAAATGACTGTAGAATTTCAATGGGGGCAACAGAGAAACAGAGATACAGGAGAAGGTCAGTGGGCAACCAACCTAGTTTACTTGTTTCTTCTGAATTTATATGTACAACTTAATTCCAATTATTTATGATCACAGGGCATCTAGTGTAGTAGAAAGAGCCCATATTGTCCAGGAAATTGGCTCAAACCAACTGCCAAGGCATACTTAAAATATTTCTTAAGAGCTAAACTGGAGACTGCCTGTGGTCCTAGCAAAAGATAGTGTCCAACTCCAGGTCTTTTCTAGCCAATGAGAGGTGACCATTTAATATCAATAGATCAGGATGCAGCCTGGTTGCTGGATGGAGGTTATATAAGGCTCTCCTCCTTGTAGAGCAAATGAGTCTGATGTTTGCTTTTCACCTGACTTCCAGTGTCTATGCCATTGACAACATGCCTTCTCACTCCATCCCCTGAAAGAGCTGGTAGGACCCAGCAACAATCTAACACTATTTTGTTTTGTTTTGTTGAAATTGCTTTTTAAAAATAACTACAGATTACTTATTTATTTACATAATAAAAATTCTCACGATAAGTGTCCTACTTAGGAAAACATTGTACACCATTTAAATTTTGAAAAAATAACACTTTATGATGGAACTCTTTTAACATTAGGGATAAAATCCAAACAGTCATGATGCAACTCTTTTGCCTTATGTTTCAAAGTGGTGTGATTCATAATGAGTAGTCAATATTTACTTAATTGAGGAACTCTACTAGTTTCTTTAGGTAAATTCAGAAAATATCAAGTGTTATGAATTTTAGAAGGTGGGGAATAATAATAATCACAAGTTTTGCTGTCTGTTTTGTTTTTGTTGCTGCAAACTACTTCAGAGTTTCGGGTTTACAAAACTATTTTCTTACATGTAGTCATAAATTTTAGTGGAATGCATGTGGATTTACTCTCATAATCAGTGTCTTGACATTCATATATACAAATACAAAGATTTAGAATGACTTGATGATTGTGGTAGGAATGATTTCATAATTGTTTTCTTGCATGCCTATTGATGGCTGAGTTTAACTACCAACTGAGATGAGTATCTTAAAAAGATCATTTCATATAGCTTCTCCTTGTGATATTACTCAGGATACCTCAAATATGGTAACCTTTGGACAGACAAACTTCTTATATAGTTAACTGAAGTTTTATGAGTTTGTTGACAAAATCGAAGATCCTAATGTTACTCAATTCTGGAAGTCAAACAAAATCAGTTTACCTAACTGTCTTTGTCTTAAGTCACTGATTGTCTGCATTCACAAAGAATATGACATAGTCTATATCTTAAGGCCCACCTCAACAAACTCTTGCTCATTATACAAGAACATTTGGGTAAAACTGATAAATTACTTTTGGGAAATAAAATATGGCACAAATAGTTCAACTAGTTAGAAAATGAGATCCACAAGGTTTGTGTATTGTTTATATCTACAAACTTGCTACTGATATTCTCATATTTTATTCAGATGACAAATATTAAGGTTAAATTAAAGACAACTAGTAATTAGGAAAATGTGATCTCCAACCTAAAAAATGTAGAAATGTATTTATATATTATTTAATATATTTTAGTTAAAAATTTTAGAGAATAATAATGAAAAGCCATTTTGTTACTATGAAACTGGGAACTAATTAGTTGAGATGGGTTTTAGTGGTAAGTGTAGAACACGAGAAATATAAGAGTCACTGTAGTTTATCATTTACCTAATTTTCTTGGCTTGATAATATGCAAATTATTTTTAGTAATTCTTCAATCTTTACTCAAAAGAGAATTTTTACAATAAATAATTCTTAGATCTAATACTCTTTTGTCATAAGTCTTGCTTTAGTTTGCACAAACATAATTTTTTTAACAATTATTTTCTCCATTGTTGATAGTATATTCTCTAGATTTAAGAGCTTGCAACAGGTAAACTATGCATGCTAACATTTAGATGAGGTAAGATGTAAGAGAAATCATAAATTAAAGTAACTAAATTAATTTGTAGTATTCAAAAGTTCCAAAGTAAATAAAAATACATATATCACATATTTATGTAGCTTATAATCTCTTACACTTACATTAAATTTTTCACTTTAGAGATTTGCTGTCAGGGTACTTAAAGATTTTTTAATTTAGAACTTTATACAAATTTTTAGATGTGAAGTAGACATTTGTAATAGCGAGATGGAACTATGTGAATAGTAATTTACTGTATATTGAAAATCTTAGCAAAATACACATGTGACCAAGTTGCAAAACATGTACTTTTGAAAACAGCAAAAATTATTTCCAGTTGCAAAATGTAATTTTCTGGATGGTACTTTTTTAGCTATAGGGTGTTCTAATATTCTCCTAAAAGTCACAGTCAATGTTGAATAATTCTGGTCAGTTAATGACTTTGATATTTCTTGCATTAACAAAATAATCACAAACTTATAACAGAAGTTTTTAGTTATTAGTCTATTTGATTTCATTTTTAGTTAAATTTTATTATTAAGAACTTGTGAATAAAAAATAAAATAAGATTACGCAAATCAAAAGGCTATACATCTCAATGCATATAAGTTTATTGAGTGTGTAACATTACAAATAATAGAATGAAATTAATACCTTAGATAATAGTAGCAATTCTGTTAGTTTTACATATTCCCAAAATATATTGGGTTTATGTCATAGACAATAGAATAAACTCAAGTCATAAGACTGTTCAAAAATAATGCATAATATGGCACACAGTATACATAAACACATTTTTGCAATATATTTTAATTTATGGACTCAATTAATATGGGCTAAATTAAGTTAGATGTTTTTAGTCATTATTATCTTACTTTTTATTTTTCAGGCAGTGTACTAATTATGTACAATTGAAAGATGTAGAACATAGTTCCAAGTATGATAATAAATAAATGCTCTGTACATTAGCAGGCAAATTTGCTTAGTCAAAGTTCTGGAACAGTCTTTTATTGAAGAACTATTTGAAGGTTTACAGAGATGAAAAAACATAAACAGAAGGAGAATAACACTAAAGGCAGAAGGAAAACCTAAGTGCAAATGGTGATTTTTTTAAAAAGCAGGTACAAATAAGGGACGAAGAAAGCCAAATTAGTTGACTCATTGTTAATAAATAAATGTAGAATCCAAGAAAGAGCTGGAGACATTAATTGGTACGAGATGTTACAGAAGATATTTTGGACAAGTCAATGCATTTTAAAGAAGGAGAACAAAATGAATGATTTGACTTAAGAAAAAGTAAGCATTAATTCAGAATAAACAAGAATTTTAGTTAAACTCTTAAGCTAGACTGGCCCTTTTGAATGACCTCTATTTGGAAGAAAAGTTTTTATTTTCCTATCTCTTCTTTTTCCCATCACTGAATGCAGTTGAAGGCCAACAAATTAAGGGAAGCTGAAAACAAAGCAGGTTTCTTTAGCTGAAGGCAGTTTCTGGAGAGAGCTGATAGTTTAGGACAGTTATCCAGTTGTGTTCTTAACAACTAGAGGGACATCTCAGCCAATTAGCACAATGGCAGCACATCTATATATTTCCACTCATTTTTAAGTTTTCAACTTAAACCTATTTTTTCTAGGAGCATTTTGGATAGCTAAAATTATTATTTTCTAACAGGAATACACTATTTTTCTTCTTAATACTCCATATTCTTTTCCTCACTATGTGATAAAAACAGCATTATTAACCTGAGTACAATGAGAGCAATAATTGTGTTCAGTCATAGACTAAGTACTAACCAGAACTGTCACTATATATAAGATCTTTTCAAAATATTCTGTGAGGGAATGTAAACCTCAAAGCACTTTAGTTTTCACAGTAAGAAACAAATTAACTGTTGATGATCTTAATAATCACTGAACATAAATTTGCCTTCAATTATATTTTGAGGAAATAATTTTGTCTTGGTACATTAAGTTTCTGGGACAATAACATCAAAAACTAGTTACTATTTTCAAATTATATTATATAAAAATTTTTCAGTTGTCTTTTTTAATTTTTATTTTTATACAATAAAGTTTCATTTTTTATCCAAGTATCCCCTTGTTCCAACTCCCTTCCCCTTCCTGACACCTCCCAATCAGTCTATAGCCTCCCTCCCCCCCACCCCCCAATTCCCTCTCCAGAAAGGACAAGAGGTCCCAAGGTGGATTAGCTCAGCATCCACTCCAGGCAAGTTCAATTTTATCATCCTAATTTCAAAATTGCGTTAGGTATTCTTCTGGAGGGAATGGGATCCAAGGTGAAAGTCCATGCATGTCAACACTGTCTGAACCCTCTCCTTGAGGCTCCACATATTGTCTATGCCAGGGGGCAGTTACCTATCCTTGGAGGGCTTATTTCTTATTCCAGATTGTTTCCAAGTGGCTGTTCTTGATTCAGTGAGCTTCCTTAGAGCTCCAGCTATGTGAAAATTTTCCTCATAGTCCCTATCTCCCTGATCATATAGAGTCTCCTTCCTTGCCATCAGCTGGACCAGGGACTCAGCCAGTGCTCAGCCATGTATCCCTGCCTCTACCACTATTCATTGTTGGATGTAAGTTCCGTGATGACACTTAGGGTGGTTATTCATTTGATTATGAGGGAAATCTTGTTTTGGCAACACCTTCACTCTTGGTTGGAGACCAAGCCAGGGACATCCTGTGAGTACTTGCAGATTTCCCTAGCACTCAGTCTTTTCACAACCTCATATTTGCTTCCTCTATTTAGATCTCCATCTCTTTATTTTTCCTCTCCCTTCTTGTTTCTCCCACTTAATCATCTTCTTCTCTCGTGATTTGGTCCCATGTTTTCTTGGTTGCAACCTCATATGCTCCCAATTGCCTAGGGAGAGCTTCTCTATGTTCTCTTCCAAGGGATCTCCCTGGATGTCTCTGTTAAGTTCCTTCAGATCCCAAGATCTTTGGGGGTTGTGGTTTGCAGCTTGGGTGTTCTTTACTTTATTTAAAAAGTCCATTAATGAGTGAGTACATCCCCTGCTTTTCATTCTGGGTTTGTGATAGCTCTCTTATGAGGGTATTCTCCAAATTTATCCATTTGCCTGCGAACTTTAGAATATCACATATCACTGTTTTTTAATCCATTCTTCAGTTGAGGGGCATCTAGGTAGTTTTCAGGATCTTGCTATTATGAATAATGATGCCATGAACATAGTTGAGATTTTGGGGTATGAATGTGCATCTTTAAGGTATACGCCCAGTAGTGATATTGCTGATCTATAGGGAGATTGGTTTCCAGTTTCCTGAAAAACCGCCATACTGCATTCCAGAGTAGCTGAACAAGTTTACAATCCCACCAGCAAGGGAAGAGTGTTTCCCTTGTTGCACATCCTCTCTAGCATAGGGTGTCATCAGTTTTATTAATCTTAGCCATTCTCACAGGTGTAATGTGGGATCTCAAAGTTGTTTTATTTTGCATTTCTCTGATAGATAAAGATGTGGAGCACTTTTTCAAGTGCCTTTCTGCCATTTGTAATTCTTCTGCTAAGAATTCCCTTTTTAGTTCTGAAACCCATTTTTTATATGGTTATTGTGGTTTGGGGCTCTAGTTTCTTGAGTTCTCTATATATTTTAGAGGTCAGTCCTCTATCACTAATAGGATTGGTGAATATTTTTTCCATTCAGTATGCTGTCATTTTGTCTTATTGACTTTTTTTTTGGCTTTACAGAAGCTTCTCAGTTTCAGGAGGTTCCACTTATTGACTGTTGTTCTTAGTGTCTATGCTACTGGTGTTATATGTTTAGGAAGTGGTCTTCTGTGCCAATGCATTGGAGGGTGTTTCCCACCTTCTTTTCTATCAAGTTCACAGTATCTGAGTTTATGTTGAAGTCTTTGACCACTTGTATTTAAGTTTTGTGCAGGGTGATAGGCTTGGATCTATTTGCATTTTTCTACACACTATCGTGCAGTTATGCCGATACCATTTGTTGAAGATACCATCTTTTTTCCATTGAATATTTTTGGCCTGTTTGTCAAACATCAGGTGTTCCTAGTTGTGTGGGTTAATGTCTGGGTCATATACTTGATTTCATTGATCCACAAGTCTGCTTTTATGTCAGCACCAGGCTGTTTTTATTACTGTAGCTCTATAGTTTAACATAAAGTCAGGGATAGTGATGCCTTCTGAGGTCCCTTTGTTGAGCAAAATTGTTTTGGCAAACCTAGCTTTTCTATTATTCCAAATGAAATTGAGTATTGTTCTTTCAAGGTCTATAAAACATGGAGTTGGTATTTTGATGGGAATTACATTGACTCTGTAGATTGCTTTTGGTAAGATTGCCATTTTTACTATGTAGATCCTAACTATCCAGGAACATGCAAGATCTTTTCATTTTCTGATATCCTATTCAATTTCTTTCTTCAGTGATTTAAAAATTCTGTCAAACAGATCTGATACTTCTTTGATTATAGTTACTCCAAGGTATTTAATGCTATTGGCAGCTATTATAAAGGGTGACATTTTGCTGATTTCTTTTTCAGCCTGTTTGTCTTTAGTATATAGGAGGGCTACTGATTTTTTTGAGTTAATCTTGTATTCTGCTACATTGCTGAAAGTATTTATTAGTTGTAGAAGTTCTCTGGTAGAATTTTGTTGGTCACTTATGTATACAATCATATCACCTGCAAATACAGATAGTTTCACTTATTCTTTTCCAATTTGTATCCCCTTAATCTACTTTTGTTCTCTTATTACTTAAGCAAAAACTTCAAATACTGTATTCAATAGATTAGGGGATAGCCCTGTCTAGTTCCTGATTTTAGTGGGATTGCTTTGAGTTTCTCTCCATTTAGTTTGATGATGACCATCGGCTTCCTGTAAATCACCTTTATTATATTGAGGCATTTTCCCTCTATTCCTGATCTGTCCAGAACTTTTATCATAAAAGTATGTTGAACTTTGTCAAAGGCTCTTTCAGCAACTAAGAATATAATCATGTGGTTTTTTTCCCTTCAATTTGTTTATTTGATGGATGACATTTATAGTTTACTCTATGTTGAACCATCCCTGCATTTCTGGGATGAAGTCTACTTTATCATGGTGGATAACTTTTTTTTTATATGTTGTTGTATGCAGTTTGCCAGAATTTTGTTCAGTATTTTTGCATCAATATTCATGAGGGAGATTGGTTTGTAATTCTCTTTCCTTGTTGCATCTTTGAGTGGTTTGGGTATCAGGGTGATTGTGACTTCATTAAAACAGTTTTTGTTTCTTCAGTTTCTGTTGTATGAAAAAGATTGTTGAGTAGTGGTATTAGTTCTTCTTGAATGTCTGGTACAATTCTGCAGTAAAACCATCTAGTCCTGGGCTTTTTTTATTTGAGAGAATTTTTTAAAATGCTTTAATTTCCTTTGGGGTTACAGGTCTATTTAGGTTCTTAATCTGTTCTTGATTTAACTTTGGTAATTGATACCTGCTCAGAAAGCTGTACATTTCTTTTAGGTTTTTCATTTTAGTAGAGTATAGATTTTCAAAGTATGACCTGATATTTCTTTGGATTTCCTGGGGGTCTGTTTTTATGTCTCCCTTTTCATTTCTGATTCTGTTAATTTGAATACTCTCTCACTGCCGTTTGGTTAGTTGGAGAAGGGTTTGCCTATCTTGATGACTTTTTCAAAGAACCAACTCTTTGTTTCATTGATTCTTTGTATTGTTCTTTTTTGTTTTAACTGTATTGATTTAACTCCAAGTTTGATAATATCCTATGGTTTGTTGCTTCTAGGTGAGTTTGCTTCTAATTGTGCTAAAGCCTTCAACTGATTTGTTAGATCTCTTGTGTGAGATTTCTCTTGTCTTTTCATATAAGCATCTAGTACTATGACTTTTCCTCTTCACACTGCTTTCTTTGTGTTTCATGAGTTTGGGTATATTGTGGATTCATTTTCATTAAATTCTAGGAAGACTTTTATTTCTTTCTTTGCTTCTTCCTTGACCAGAGATGGTTCAATATAGAGATGTTCAGTTTCCATGAGATTGTAGGCTTTTTTATGATTTTTGTTATTGCTGAATTCTAACTTTAGGCCATGGTGGTCTGATATGATGCAAGGGGTTATTCCCATTTTTTTTGTATCTATTGATATTGGCTTTATGACCAAATATGTGGTCAACTTTAGAGAATGTTCTGTGGTTTATTGAGAAATATGTATATTCCTTTTTGTTTGAGTAGAAGCTTCTATAAATACCTATTTAGTCCATTTGCATCATTACATGTTAGCCCTTTTATTTCTCTGTTGAGTCTCTGTCTGATTGACCTATCCTCTGGAGTTGCCTTGTTGTTCTTTATATTGTTATATGTGTTTTTGCACTGGCATCTGCCTATGGCTTCAGTGGTTCACAATTATGCAGCTCCTAGTCAGTTGTGGCAAGAGGGCTTGTGTGTCTCCTGTCTCCTCTGAGCAAGGGGTCTGCTTGTTCTTTGACTCTACTCTGGACAGGTATCTAAATTTCAAATCCAAGGTAGAACGTAGGGTATTGAAGTCTCCCACTTTTTGAGTGTGACATTTGATGTGGAGTTTAAGCTTTAAGGTGTTTTTTTTTTTATATGTAGGTGCTCTTATATTAGAGACATATATATTTAGGATTGAGATCCTATCTTAATTCATATTTCCTGAGACAAATAAGTAATGCCTATCCTGGTCTCTTTTGATTAATTTTAGTTTGAAGTCTACTTTGTTAGATATTAGGATGGCAATACCAGTTTTTTTCTTAGGGTCATTTGGTTGGAAAATCTTTTCTCAACCCTTTATGCTGAGTCTGTGTTTGTCTTCGAAGTTGAGATGTGTTTTTGTACGCAGCAGAAGGATGGCTTTTGCTTTTGTATCCATGGTGTTAAGGTGTATCTTTTTATAGGTAAATTGAGTCCATTGATATTAAGGGATATTAATGAACACTGATTGTAATTTCCTGTTATTTTTGGTGGTAGCATGTGTGTTTTTCCTTTCTTTGGGATTTTCTTCTGTGGGATTATTGATTGTTTATGCTTTCATGGGTGACTTTGTTTCTTTAGGTTTGAGTTTTTCCTACAGCGCTTTCTGTAGGGCTGGATTTGTGGATAGATATTGTTTAAATCTGATTTTTTTGTAAAATATTTTGTTTTCTCCATCTATGATGATTCACAGTTTTGCTGGGTACAGTTGTCTGGGCTGGCAGTCATGGTTCTTTAGGGTCTGTTGAACTCTGACTAGGACCTTCTTGCTTTCACTGTTTCTATTGAGTAGTCTGGTGTCATTCTGATGGGTCTGCCTCTATAGACAATTTGGCCCTTTTTCTTTGCTACTCTTAATACTTTTTTCTTTGTTCTGTATGCTTTTTGGCTTGATCATTATGTGGCGAGCAGACTTTTTTGAGTGGTCTAAACTATTTGGTAGCTGTAAGCTTCTTGTATTTTTATAGGCATTTCCTTCTTTAGGTTGGGAAACTTTTCTTCTATGATTTTATTGAATACATTGAATATATTTATTGAATACAAATGCCTTTAAGCTAGTAATTTTCTTCTTCTATTCCTAATATTCTCATGTTTCTCATGCTATCCCAAATTTCCTGAATGTTTTGTGTTATGGCTTTTTTAGTTTTGGTGTTTTCTTTGACTGATTTGTCTATTTCCACTATTGCATCTTCCACTCCAGACATTCTCTCTTCCATCTCTTCAATTCTGTTGGTCATGCTTGCATCTGTAGTTTCAGTTCATTTCCTCAGTTTTTCTATTTCCACTTTTGCCTCTTTTTGTACTCTCCTTATTGCTTCTATTTCCATTTTTAGTTCATGAATGCTTCTTTCATTTGTTGGCTTTCTCTTTCTTGATTTTCTTTGTTTTCTTCTAAGAATTTGTTCATCTCCTTTAATTTTTTGTTTGAATTTTTTCTATTTCTTTAAGGAAATTTTTTTATATCCTCTTTTAAGGCTTCTATAATTTTCACAAAGGATTTTTTAATGTTTTCTCTTCATTGCTTCATTCAAGTCTTGGTGTTGTAGAACCTCCAGCTTCTTCTAGTGGTGCTTTGTTGTTCTTTATATTGTTATATGTATTCTTGCACTGCTATGTGCCCATTGCTTCTTTGGTTCACTCTTAGTCATGTCTTAGTGGAATCATAGTCCATTGTGGCTTCAGGTGTTTTGTGTTTCCTGTCTACTCTTGACACGGGGTCTGCACAGTCTCTTACTCTGGTCTGGACACATGGTCCACATGGTCTGAAGATGTACATCTGTGATGATGCAGCTTGCCTGCTTATTCTGCCCTGGATATATATCTGAGCAGTCCGAAGACATCTATCTGTGATGAAGAAGCTTGCCTTGGATATAGGGCCCAGCCATGGGATGTCCCTCCTGCTATGTGTCCTTGGGGATCACTGGGGGAGGTATCTTCCAGTCTTGGTTTAGGACAAGAGTGGACAAGTTGTCAGAGCTTGAGGCTGTGTCTCTAACCTTCGCCAGGAGGTCTTCAGGAAGCACAGGACCTGGAACCCAATCAGCTCTCACTCCACTCTGTACACAGGGTCAATGTGATCCCTCTAGTTTTCTATGGCTGGCCTGGAATTTACTATGTAGATCAGACTGGACTTAAAAATCACAAAGATCCCTATTCCATCAAGTCCTGAATGCTAGTATTTAAATGAATGTGCCACCAAATACAGTTCTTTAGTATTTGTGAAAAGACAAAAATGTTCATGTTTTACTAATTAGATTTTTCATTTTTTAAATAAAATAATTGTATTCATGTATGAGAAGTTCAAAGTAAATTTGTTATACTCAATAGAATTTCTTTTAATGGGTTAACCACTAGATATGAGGAAAACTCTGCTTTACCAACAATTGAATAAATATTCTACAGAGCTTAATAAATTTCCAAGCTTTGAGTTATTCTATCTGTATTCAGAAGCAATAAAAATTAATTTTTACACATTTTAGAGACAACTGACTTCAGTCTTTCACTTGTTTAATGCTTGTCTTTTGACTGCCAAATCACTTTGTCTTTCCTAATTGTATATGATCATCTTACATAATGCTTAGACTTTACTCAGAACATTTGCTATAAGGAATTTATTCTGGGTATTGTTTATTGCATTTTGCTGTAGGTGAGAAATAAATAAAAAACAATTATATTCTTCCAAAAATAAAATGAATTAATCTGATTATGTATCATATAGTCTTTGAGTAAAATTATATTTTGTTCTTGATTATAAAAATAGAGTTTAGAGTAATATAATTATTTTATTATGTCCTAATTAACTAGTCACTTTGTTGCATTGTTATGCATGTAATTTGTTGAAAACCAAGGAATTGAAGAGGATATTAGAAAATGGAAAGTTCTCCCATGTTCTTGGATAGGTAAGATCAACATAGTAAAAATGGAAATGCTACCAAAAGCAATCTACAGATCCAATGCACTGCCCATTAAAATTCCAACACAACATTTTACAGACCTTGAGAGAGCAATACTCAACTTCATTTGGAATAACAAGAAAGCCTGGATGGCCAAACCAATTTTGATCAAAAAAGAACTTCAGGCGGCATCACGATCCCTGACTTCAAGTTATACTATAGAGCTACAGTAATAAACACAGCCTAGTACTGTTATAAAAACAGACTTGTGGATCAATGGAATCAAATTGAGAATCCGGGCATTAACCCAAAAACCTATGAGTACCTGATCTTTGAAAAAGAGGCCCAAAATATTCAATGGAAAAAGGATAGTATATTTAACAAAAGGTGTTTGTGTAGCTGGACGGTAGTATGCAGAAAAATGCAAATAGATCCAATCCTGTCACCCTGCACAAAACTCAAATCCAGGTGGATCAAAGACTTCAACATGAACCCAGCCACACTAAACTTGATAGAAAAGAAAGTAGGAAATACCCTCCAATTAATTGGCATGGAATACCACTTTCTAAATATAGCACCGGTGGCACAGACACTAAGAATCAATAAGTGGAACCTCCTGAAACTGAAAAGCTTCTGTAAAGCCAAGGACACAGTCAATAGGACAAAACAACAGCCAACAGAATGGGAAAAGGTTTTCACCAATCATACAAGTGATAGAGAACTAATCTCTAATATGCATAAAGAACTAAAGAAACTAGAGCCCAAAACCTTGAATCACCTTATCAAAAAATGGGGTTCAGAACTAAAAAGGGAATTCTCAGCAGAAGAATTAAAAATGGCTGAAAGGCACTTGAAAAAGTCCTCAACATCTTTAACCATCAGAGAAATGCAATTCAAAACAACTTTGAGATACCACCTGACACCTGTCAGATTGGCTAAGATAAAAGACACAGTTGATAGTCTAGGCTTCAGAGGTTGCAGAACAAGGGGAGCACTCCTCCATTGTTGGTGGTAGTGTAAGCTTGTTCAGTCTCTCTAGAATGCATTATGGGGGCTTCTCAGAAAACTGGGAATCAATCTCCCTAAGGACCCAGCAATACCACTACTGGGCATATACCCTAAAGATGCACATTCACACTCCAAAGGCATTAGCTCAACTATGTTCATAGCAGCATTAGTCGTAAGAGCAAGAACCCGGAAACTACCTAGATGTCCCTCAACTGCAAAGTGGATTAATAAACTAACCCTAACCCTAACCCTAACCTTAACCCTAACCCTAATAAACTGTAGTACATCTAAACAATGGAGTATTACTCAGCAGTAAGAAAAAATGATATCCTGAAATATGCAGGCAAATGGATGGATTTGGAAAATAACCTCCTGAGGAAGGTATCACAAACCCAGAAAGACAAGCAGGGGATGTACTCACTCATTAGTGGACTCTAAACAAAACAAAATAAAGCACAACAAAACAAAAAGCAAAAAGCCAAACATGTCCAAGTTGCAAACCACAAACACTGAACAGCTTAGGATCTGAAACTCCTTGGATTGGACTCTTTACAGAGGAACACCTGATCCAGTCTTGATTTTGGGGACAGGAAAGTGGATCTGTCAGGAGTGGATGCTGAACTAAACTATATTGGGACCTTGGGACCCCTGCCCTTGCTGGGGAGAACATAAAGAAGTGTGGAGAAGAGCGAGTGACTGGAAGGTGAGTGAGAGGGAAGGAATCTTGTACAAGGATATACATGGATAAAAAATATGACTTTATTCATGGTAAATTAAAATTAAAAAATGAAATAAAAAATATGAAGGTAAGAAAACAAGAACCCAGGCTTTATGGATGACCTAGAATTATAAGAAAATCATAAATGGTGTTAAATGATACTCAAATTGAAGGTGAATGAAATTTTGAGGGGAAAAATGGTCTGGACCTGTGTGATAATGCTCTTGTACACTGTATAGATTTGCTACTAATATTTGGTTAATAAAATGCTGATTGGCCAGAAGAGAATCAGGGAGCAAGGAGTGGTGTGGACTAGACTTCTGTGAAGAGAAAAGGCAGAGAATCAGTCTATAGCCAGACACAGAAGAAGCAGGATGAGAATACTGCAGTGAGAAAAGGTACCAAGTCACCTGGCTAAACATAGATAAGAATTATGGGTTAATTTAAGTGTAAGAGCTAGATAATAGTAAGCCTAAACTACTGGCCCAGAGGTTATTAAGAAAAAAATAAAACCAAGGAGTGAAATAATTTCTATTTAAAACCCACACACAAGTTCTATTTTCTGTTACCTCAATTGTGATTGCTTTTCACGGATGCAATTAAGTAACTGAGTCATCAGTTATAGGAATTCACATCTAAAAAAGTTTCAAAACAAGATGACACAAAACAAATCTTCAAAAATATCTTCATTAAAGCAAATGAATTTTCTTCAAGAAGGTCATCACCTTAATGCTGGACAATGACAACTCTACAGAATGAAAATAGTCCTAAGAGTAGTTACAAGAATCCAAGTCCTACTTGTTCACATATTAAAGACTTTCATAAAAATACTAAACTGAAAGCTGGATTCTTACTTTATCTTATTATATTTTGCTGTTAGAAGCCTGTTCTATTCTAATGCGTGGCAGAAATGAAGTGGATCTGGAGGAAAGGGAAGATGGGGAGAGAACTGGGAGGAGTAGAAGGAGAGGAAACAATAATCAGGACACGCTATATGAGAAAACTCTATAATTTCAATGAAAGGAAGACATAAGGGGAAAAGGTTATCCTAATTATTTGTCTAATTTGCAAAATGTAATTGATGTGCTTTGTCTTTGACTCTGCCACAAAACTGCCTGTAGGGATATATACTGTAGAGCCATCTTCTAGATCAAAATAAAGAGCATATCACATGCTTCTCTATATACAGTTTGTACTTAAATGCTAATATCATTCTTTCAGCTAATATTGAGAACAATTAGTTAATTATGGTGAATCCTACTAGAGTAATTATTGTTTGTTCTTTATAGTTAAATTTATAATTCTAAATTTGTTACTTTCCTGTGATAAAAGTGACAGTATTAAATAATGACAATATTGAAGATATGCCTAATTTTCTCTGAACATTAAATTAGAAAGTAAATTATCAGCTTTTACTATCATTATTTGTTTTAAGTTTTAACAATATAATTTCAAGATGATTTTTAAACTATATTTTATGTTATCTAAGTCTTTATAGAACAAGCCAAATATAAAGTATTTTTTCAGACTAATATTCAGTTAAAGTTTGTATTTTTAATTTATGTTTTTATATATTTATGGCAATTTTGTTATTTCTTGAAAATATATTGTATATCATTCAAATCAAATCAAATATAATAAGATTTATTTCCAAATCACATCAGTTTTATTTATTTGCTTGTTTAGTGTATTAGTATTTTGAAGTAGAATTTTAATAAGTAATCCAGATACACTATGCAGCCCAAGCAAGCCTTAAACTAATAATTCCCTTCCCTTAAACTTCTGAGTAGCAAATATTGCAGATGTACCATCATGCCTGGCTACCATGCCACTTTTATAAATGAATAACATAACCAAATGTTAATATTTTTATATGAGATATATATGCATGAATGTTGGATTCTCTTTCATATTAATGCTGAGTTCATTTTTGTCTCTATCCCTAAGGTATTTGATCCACATCAGAAGAAACACATTTTTTCTTTTTTTATGATAAGCAGTAGTTTAACAGTATACTCAAATAGTTCCAATGTAAAAACATAAATTCTGTAGTACAAATTAGTAAACAATTTAAAGTACATTTTAATACTTATACAAGAGCATTTGGACCTTTGAAAATGTTTTTCCTATAAAACTGATATTTCTTGAGACAGATTCTTACCAAATTTCCATGCTGACTGTTGGTCATGAACTTACCTTGCTTCCATCTTGGTTTTCAAAATAATAGGGAAAACTGGCAGAAGTCACTATGCTTAGCCTATGATAGTGTCTATCATAAGGGATGTGTTGGCATCTGTGGTCTGTGTTTCCTCTTGAGGACATGTACGTATGGGATCTATCCTGCAGCTGGTGACCTTATGAATATCCATGGTCTGTGCTCCTGCTAGTGGCCATGTTGATACTTGTGTTACCATCAAAAGACATGTGCTGCCACCTGAAGCCATGTTGATGTCTGTGGGCCATGCTTTTTTATTTTATTCAAACACATTTTGCAGACAAGTGTCATTTAAAACAAACTAAAAATTAACTATAAATTTTTATTTTGCTGGGAAAATTAATGTCTTTGATAGTTCTTTTATGCTACAGGGTCATACATAACAAGAAAATTTGTAATCTAAAATAAAATTTGATTTCTGTCACAATCTCTCAAGGTTCTCATAAATAGAACAAATACTTAAACTTTTCATATACCCAACAAATGCCATCAATCTATTTTATATTCTAATTTTGTCTTCAGAATATAATCAGACATTCATTGAATATGATGATATGCAAAGATTTAAGCTATTGAACATCAAATAAATTTTTCCTCCTGAAATACATCTAATACATAGATTATGGTATTTTTAAAGATTTAAGTCTTTTTATGAGGAAGACATAAGTAGTGAATAATGTTTATAATTATCTAAAGTTTTGCTCAGTTTCATAATCAGAATAATTTACTCTTTTGAACAGAATTTTATTCGAGTCTTGACTGGAAGTTCAGCTATAAACAACAGTGTGTATATGTATTCTTATTTTTGTCATTTGTAGCTGAATTATACAGAGAGGGATTGATTTTAAACTGTGAATTCTAGGAAAATCAGGTGAAAGATGTTTGTCATCATCTGTCATTGTTCATAGTACCAATTATATTTTAGCGATTATAATAGAATTAATATGGACTTCAGAAATGGCACATAAACATCACTTTTTAGTGAAGATAGTATTGAATAAATTCATGAGATATAGCATAATAGTTTGCTAAGTTTTGTGTTTTAAGCTTTTTCTATATTGGCAAACTCAAGATTTATATTGTGTTGCTGGCACCCAACAGTTGCCTTGGAGGAGCGGCTAGAAGGTTCAGAGTCAATTATACAGATCTCTGAAATCAGTTGAAGAGAACTAATTCATTTATTCAACAATGGAGAGAGCCTTATTTACCCTCCCCCAGTTATAATCTGTGTTATAATATGGTTTTATTGCATGGCTGTCCCTCATTGGCTGGGCACAATCAGGAGATTGTCACATCTGTTCCTAAGCAGATTCCCAATGGTCAAGAACTTTGGGCAGTGCTTATTGCTAGGCAGATTCTGAGCAATCAGTATCAATAGACAATGGATGTTGTTAGGCAGATTCCAAGCAATCAAGAAAGTTGAACAGAGACTGATGGTAGGCCTGAAGGCAGACTCCAGGTTGGCTCATAAGGAAGGACATTATGTCATGCCTTGGCAATTGCTTTGAGATTATTCCCTTGGCCTTATGGGCCTGTCCTACTATAATCTTGAGTGTTATAATTTACTGAAAGTTGTTGATTGCCAGAACTGAGGTTATAACAAATAACAAGGATGAGTTCCACAAAGATATAAGTGATAGCTGTTATTGATTGCAAACTGGGCTATATGTGTAATTAAGTACAAACCAGAAATGAATGAAATACCCATGAAAGACTAGATTTTCCTTGGTTTGAAGTGGTTGAATCTACTTCTTGTTCTGACCTTTGATGTAGGAAGACACATACATTTTATCCAGATCTTGAGATAGGAAAAAACAAACAAACAAACAAACAAACAAAAAACCCTTTTGTCAGAGCTACACTTTCTGCTGGAAGGCTCTATAAAGACATGAAAGAAGGAAACTTTTGCTCACAGTCTTCATGCCCTCTTTCTGCTAGGATATGAATTATTGCAGCATATACTGAAGATCAGTTGAGATATCCAGTCATGTAGACTGAATCACAACTAGAATTTGTAACTTTCTATTGACAGCCAGCAATTGTTAAATTAGCTAGACTGCAGCCTATAAACCATTCCAATATATTCACTTCATGTATGTATATGTATATGAGAAAGAAAGACAGAGAGAGAGTTTCATTCTATAAGTTCTGTTACACCAGAGAACACTGACAATGTAAATTAGATTTCTTTTCACACTTAAGTTTTTTTAAGGCATTGACAAATCTACATCCCCCAAATAAGACTGTTTGTCTTTAAATTTATCATCAAAGACCAATGACATAAGGTGATGAATGTGTTTAGTTTATACTCTATTCATGGGAAGGCCATGTTTAGGCAATGCAAGGTATGGGTCCAAGGTTCTTCAGATCCCAAGCTGTTCAGTGGTTGTGGTTTGCAGCTTGGGTGTTCTTTGCTTTTTGTGTAGAGTCCACTAATGAGTGAGTACATCCCCTGCTTATCTTTCTGGGTTTGTGATACCTCACTCAGAAGGATATTCTCCAAATCTATCCATTTTCCTACAAATTTTAGGATATCATTTTTCTTACTGCTGAGTAGTACCCCATTGTGTAGATGTACCACGGTTTTTTAATCCATTCTTCAATTGAGGGGTATCTAGGTTGTTTCCAGGTTCTTGCTATTACAAATAATGCTACTATGAACACAGTTGAGCTAATGTCTTTGGAGTGTGAATGTGCATCTTTAGGGTATATGCCCAGTATTTGTATTGCTAAATCTTTGGGGAGATTGATTCCCAGTTTTGTGAGAAACTGCCATAATGCATTCCAGAGTGGCTGAACACTCCACACAATGGAGGAGTGATCCCCTTGCTTGAGTTCTTGTGTACAATGATATCTCTCTCTTTTTATATTTTTTTAAAGTCCACTAATGAGTGATTACATCCTATGCTTCTCCTTCTGGAATATTGATACATGGTTCAGGAGGATATTCTCCATATCCATCTATTTGCCTGCAAATTTTAGAGTATCATTTTTTCTTACTGCTGAGTAGTACTCCATTGTGTAGATGTATGACTGTTAATTCATTCTTCATTTGATGGGTATCTAGGTTTTTCAAGGCTCTTGCTATTATGAATAATGTTGCTATGGAGGAGCAGGAGGGGGAAAGGAGTTTTAACAAAGGGATACATGGATAAAAATGAAACTTTATTTATAATAAAAAAGGAAAAAAATAAAAAAGATTCTAAAATCACCTTCAAGTTCAAGAAAACAAATAAGGAGTACATTAGAAGGAAAAATGGTGTGGGAAAACTGGCAGACTTAATTATGCTCAGGATATTACTTTCTCATAATTCCTTTCAACATCTCCTTTCTCTTTGATGATTAAGACTCAACCACATGTTATGAAAAATGCTTCTATAATGTGAGAAGTGCATATTTATTTTCTGGTGATGCAGAAGGAAATAAGGTCGAATTTATTGTCTCCTAACGTCCATAATTTCTAAGGCATGTGCATCTTTGGGACTGGAAATACTAAGGACTGAAAAAGGTTAATTAATATGTTGTGAATACATTTTACTTTTATAGTTTTCATAATAAAACAAGGTCAAAGTTTATGAGAAGAAAATTTTAACCATGGTGATTTGGACCATAAAATGTAATGAAGATTTATAGAAACACAACATAGAGTTCAAAGTATCAAGGCAGCTCAGGTTTTATGATTAATGATATTGTTGTCAGGAAAAGATAGCATATAATCTATTTGCAGCAAGTTTGAACTGTCTTAATTTCAGGATATAAGCCCACTTAAATTATTTTTTATTATGAATATTTTCCTTATTCTTTCATCTGTCTTCCCTGTGAATAATTTAGTAAATAAACTGTTATATTTAACATACATAAATTAATTTAATTTATTTTTGTGATGTTACTGTAAATACAACTTTATCTAATAAACTTGAACAAAAATCTATATCTGTTAAGACTCATTTACATAATCATAATAAAAATAAAGAATCCAGACATGGTAGTGACAGAATTGTAATTGACAAAATATGTGTTTAGATAAAATTTATGAGCTACATTATTTTCTTGTTAAGGAAAAAAAAAAACAAAACACACAACAAAGCATTCAAGATAGCTTTTTTTGTTTTTGTTTTTGTGTTTTCCAGACAAGGTTGCTCTTAGTAGCTTTGGAGCTTCTCCTGGAACTCACTCAGTAAACCAGGCTAGCCTCAAACTCACAAAGATCTGCCTGACTCTGCCTCTGCCTCCTGAGTAATGGGACTAAAGGCATGTGCCAACACTCTCTAGATAAAGAAGGCTTTTATTCGGAACCTACTACAATGAGTAAAATGACTCCAGTACTCAATTTATTATAATTGCAAAGCCCAAAAACTTATGATTATAAAATAAATAACTTGGAATTCATGGGCAAATGATATATTAGTGAGATTAAAAGATTACAATTACTGAAAGAAAATATCATGAGTAAGATAATGGTTTGTCAATTTACTTTCTATGATTAGAGTTAGCAAAGATATACACAGAAGCCAAGGTGAAGGCCGGACAAAAAGATAGCTTGCAGTGCATTCTCTAAATTTTGGCTAAAGAGACAATGTTTAACACTTCTTAACAAGCTTTTCTTAGCAGAGCCTTTTTATAATTATACACCAGCTCCAAGTTTTATGGACTTCAGACTTAAGTCATTTTGAACTATAGTGGCATAAAATTCTAAGTTTATTTTGAATAAAGATGTATCAGAGGGGGGGTGTGCAAAATACTCTTGTTTTCTTGTTTGTTTATTTTGTTTTTTATTGTTAATATTATTATTAATATTATTATTATTATGAATAAAGAAGTCAAACTTTCTAAACTTGTATATCCTTATTCAGGGTCCCTTCCCCCTCCCGCCACATCAAGTCATTCTTTCTTCTCCACAACTCACCATCCCCTCCCTGAGCAGGGAGCAGACAGTCCCATGGTCCCACTGATCCAATATTTCTTAGTTCAGTATCAACTCCTGGCAGATCCAGTTTTCTACCCCCTCTCTCAAGAGTGAGTCAGGTGTTCCTCTAGGGGGACTGGGATCCAAGGAGTCAGTCCATGGTGTTTCTGATCCCAAGTTGTTCAGTGGTTGTGGTTTGTTTGTTTCTTTAGAGTCCACTAATGAATGAGTACATCCCCTGCTAATCTTTCTGAGTTTGTGATACCTCGATGAGGAGGATATTTTCCAAGTCCATCAATTTGCCTGCAAATTTTAGGATAATATTTTTTTCTTAAGGGTGAGTAGTACTCCATTGTGTAGATATACCACGCAATGTAGTTTGTTAATCCATTCTTCAGTTGAGGGACATCTAGGTTGTTTCCAGGTTCTTGCTATTACAAATAATGCTGCTATGAACATAGCTGAGCTAATGCCTTTGGAGTATGACTGTTCATCTTTAGGGTATACACCCAGAAATGGTATTGCTGGGTCCTTGGGGAGATTGATTCTCAATATACTGAGTAACCACCATACTGTGTTCCAAAGTGGATGAACAGGCTTACACTCCCACCAACAATAGAGGAGTGTTCCCTTGCTCCGCATCCTCTCCAGCATAGGCTGTCCTCTGTGTCTTTTATCTTAGCCAATCTAACAGGTGTTAGGTGGTATCTCAAAGTTGTTTTGATTTGCATTTCTCTGATGGCTAAAGATGATGAGCACTTTTTCAGGTGCCTTTCAGCCATTCGTAATTTTTCTGCTGAGAGTTCCCTTTTTAGATCTGAACCCCATTTTTTTGATTGGGTTATTCAAGGTTTTTTGGGCTCTAGATTTTTGAGTTCTTTATATATCTTAGAGATCAGTCCTCTATCACTTGTAGGGTTGGTGAAAATATTTTCCCATTCTGTAGGCTGTCATTTTGTCCTATTGACAGTGTCCTTGGCTTTACAGAAGCTTCTTAGCTTTAGGAGATTCACTTATTGATTGTTGGTTTTAGTGTCTGTGCCACTGGTGATAAATATAAGTAGTCGCCTGTGCTAATTTGTAGAAGTGTATTTCTCACTTTCTTTTCTATCAAGTTTAAAGTGGTTGGGTTTATTTTGAGGTCTTTGATCCACTTGGATTTGAATTTTATGCAGGGTGACAGGCTCAGATCTGTTTGCATTTTTCTACACACTTCCATCCAGCTATGCCAACACCATTTGTTAAATATACCATCTTTTTTCCATTGAATATTTTGGGCCTCTTTGTCAAAGATCAGGTGTTCATAGGTTTTTGGATTAATGTCTAGATCCTCAATTCTATTCCATTGATCCACAATTCTGTTTTTATGCCAGTATCAGGCTGTTTTTAATTACTGTAGCTCTATAGTATAACTTGAAGTCAGGAATGGTGATACCTCCTGAGGTTCTTTTGTTGAGTAAAATTATTTTGGCAATCCTGGCTTTCCTGTTATTCCAAATGAAATTGAGTATTGTTCTTTCAAGGTCCACAAAATATTGTGGTGGGATTTTGATGGGCAGTGCATTGAATCTGTAGATTCCCTTTGGTAGAATTGCCATTTTTACTATGTTGATGCTACTTATCCAGGAATATGGGAGTGCTTTTAATTTTCTGATATCCTCTTCAATTTTTTTCTATAGGGATTTAAAATTTTTGTCAAGTAGGTCTGTTACTTCTTTGGTTATAGTTACTCCAAGGTATTTAATACTATTTGCAGCTATTATGAAAGGTAATGCTTCCCTTATTTCTTTTTCAGCTCTTCTATCTTTAGTGTATAGAAGGGCTACTGATTTCTTTGAGTTAATCTTGTATCCCGTTACATTGCTGAAGGTTTTTATCAGCCGTAGCAGTTCCTTGGAAGAATATTGTGGGTCCCTTATATATGCAATCCTATCATCTGCAAATAGAGATTCACTTCTTTTCCAATTTGTATGCCCTTAATCTCTTTTCATTCCCTTATTGCTTTAGCTAAAACTTCGAGAACTATATTGAATAGTTAAGGGGAGAGAGGACATCCTTGTCTAGTTCCTGATTTTAATGGGATTGCTTTGTGTTTTTCTCCATTAAGTTTGATACTGGCTGTGGGCTTCTTATACATGGCCTTTATTATATTTAGGTATTCTCCCGGTATTCTGGACCCCTCCAGGGCTTTATCATAAAGGAGTTTTGGATTTTGTCAAAGGCTTTTTCAGCATCTAAGGATATGATCATGTGGTTTTGTTCCTTTAGTTTGTTTATATGATGGATAACGTTTACAGTTTTTTGTATGTTAAACCAGCCCTGCATTTCTGGGATTAAGCCTACTAGGTCGTGGTGGATAATACTTTGTACACATTTTTGTATACAGTTTGCCAAAATTTTGTTGAGAATTTTTGCATCAATATTCATGAGGAAAATTGGTCTGTAATTCTTCTTTGTTGTGTTTTTGGGTGGCTTGGTTATTAGAGTAATTGTGGCCTCATAAAAGGAATTTGGCAATATTCCTTCAGTTTCTACTGTGTGAAATAGTTTGAGGAGTAATGGTAGTAATTCTTCTTTGAATGTCTGGTAGAATTCGGCACAGGGCTTTTATTTTTTTTTAATTTTTTTTTTTTAAGATTACTACACATATATTTTCTTTGTGTTCAGCTTTCCCTCTGAATTTTTTTTTCCATCCCTGTATATCCTTATTCAAGGTCCCTTCCCCCTCCCACTACATCTGATCATTTTTCTTCTCTGCAACTCCCCATCCCTCCCTTGGCAGGGAGGAGACAGTCCTATGGTCACACTGGCCCAATAATGCTTGGATCAGTCTTCACTCCCGGCCAAATCCAGTTTTGTCCCCCCTCCCTCAAGAGTGAGTCAGGTGTTTCTATAGATGGATTGGGGTTTGAAGGGTCAGTCCAGGGTGTTTCTGATCCCAAGCTGTTCAGTGGTTGTGGTTTGCTGCTTGGGCATGTTTGGCTTTTTTTCTTGTTTGTTTGTTTAGAGACCACTAGTGAGTAAGTACATCCCCTGCTTATCTGTCTGAGTTTGTGATACCTCACTCAGGAGGATATTCTCCAAATCCATCCATTTGCCTGTGAATTTTAGGATATCATTTTTTCTTACTGCTGAGTAGTATTCCATTGTGTAGATGAACCACAGTTTGTTAATCCATTCTTCAGTTGAGGGACATCTAGGTTGTTTCCAGGTTCTTGCTATTACAAATAATGCTGCTATGAACATAGTTGAGCTAATACCTTTGGAGTGTAAATGTGCCTCTTTAGGGTATACACCCAGAAGTGGTATTGCTGGGTCTTTGGGGAGATTGATTCTCAATTTTCTGAGAAACCTCTATATTGTATTCCAAAGTGGCTGAACAAGCTTACACTCCCACCAACAGTGGAGGAGTGTTCCCCTTGCTCTGCATCGTCTCCAGCATAGGCTGTCATCAGTACCTTTTATCTTAGCCAATCTAACAGGTGTTAGGTGGTATCTCAAAGTTGTTTTGATTTGCATTTCTCTGATGGCTAAAGATGAAGAGCACGTTTTCAGGTGCCTTTCAGCCATTCGTAGTTCCTCTGCTGAGAATTCCCTTTTTAGATCTGAACCCCATTTTTTGATAGGGTTATTCAAGGTTTTGAGATCTAAATTCTTGAGTTCTTTATATACCTTAGAGATCAGTCCTCTGTCACTTGTAGGGTTGGTGAAAATCTTTTCCCATTCTGTAGGCTGGCGTTTTGTCCTAGTGACAGTGTCCTTTGCTTTGCAGAAGCTTCCCAGCTTCAGGAGATCCCACTCATTGATTGTTGTTCTTAGTGCCTGTGCCACTGGTGTTATCTTTACGAAGTGGTGACCTTTGCCAATTTGTAGAAGTGTATTTCCTACTTTCTTTTCTAACAAGTTCAAAGTGGTTGGGGTTAAGTTGAGGTCTTTGATCCATTTGGATTTGAGTTTTGTGCAGGGTGACAGGCTCGGATCTATTTGCATTTTCTACACACTTCCTTCCAGTTATGCCAACACCATTTGTTAAATATACTCTCTTTTTTCCATTGAATGTTTTGGGCCTCTTTGTCAAAAATCAGGTGTTCATAGGTTTTTGGGTTAATGTCTGGATCCTCAATTCTATTCCATTGGTCCACAAGTCTGCTTTTATGCCAGTATCAGGCTGTTTTTATTACTGTAGCTCTATAGTTTAGCTTGAAGTCAGGGATGGTGATACCTCCTGAGGTTCTTTTGTTGAGTAAAATTATTTTGGCAGACCTGGCTTTCCTGTTATTCCCAATGAAATTGAGTATTGTTCTTTCAAGGTCCAAAAAATATTGTGGTGGGATTTTGATAGGCAGTGCATTGAATCTGTAGATTGCCTTTGGTAGAATTGCCATTTTTACTGTGTTGATCCTACCAATCCAGGAACATGGGAGAGCTTTCCATTTTCTGATGTCCTCTTCAATTTCTTTCTTCAATGATTTAAAATTTTTGTCAAATAGGTCTGTTACTTCTTTGGTTATAGTTACTCCAAGGTATTTAATACTATTTGCAACTAAAATGAAGGGTAATGTTTCCCTTATTTCTTTTTCAGCTCTTCTATCTTTAGCGTAAAGAAGGGCTACTGATTTCTTTGAGTTTATCTTATATCCTGCTACATTGCTGAAGGTGTTTATCAGCTGTAGCAGTTCTTTGGAAGAATTTTGTGGGTCACTTATGTATACAATCATATCATCTGCAAATAGAGATAGCTTCACTTCTTCTTTTCCAATTTGTATGCCCTTAATCTCTTTTCGTTCCCTTATTGCTTTAG
>PVIH01020405.1:0-32509 GCA_004025045.1 Sigmodon hispidus | reverse complement strand
TTCTATACGCTAAAGATAGAAGAGCTGAAGAAGAAATAAGGGACACATTACCCTTCATATTAGCTGCAAACAGTATTAAATACCTTGGAGTAACTATAACCAAAGAAGTAACAGACCTATTTGACAAAAATTTTAAATCATTGAAGAAAGAAATTGAAGAGGATATCAGAAAATGGAAAGCTCTCCCATGTTCCTGAATCGGTAGGATCAACATAGTAAAAATGGCAATTCTACCAAAGGCACTCTACAGATTCAATGCACTGCCCATCAAAATCCCGACACAAACTTTGATTTGTAATGCTGAAAATAAATCATGAGACTGACCAAGATGAGTACCCAGTGCTAAACTCAGGATGGTATATTTTGTTTTATTATATGGACAACCAAATCATTTCTTCTACCTCATCATACTGGGTACATCATAGTAAGCAGAACAATGGGCCTAGTTGTTAAATCAGGAAATTTCACTAAATGGGAGTTAAGAGTAATAGAAAAAAGTTGCATAGTGTCTTCTGGCTTTTGTAGTCTGGACAGCAAGGGGCTGGTGATAAGCCCTGCCAGAGAATGTTTGTTCATTCCCACCCTGCTGTGTTATTCCATATAAAGAAGAGTAATAACATGGCTTTGAGGGTAGGAGACTAATCTTTTGCCTTGTTTTAGTTCTCATGTGTGTCATTGGGAATTTCTTGCAATGTCTCTCTTAAAATAGATATGAAAGAGTAGTAGACAAAAATTTTTTTGTAAACTATGTCTTGGTTTTATGTGTTTGGGAATTATTTTATAAAATAAACATTATGGTTTATTATAGGAAGTATGCACTAAGAGTTTGCCATCATCTTAGTTAATTTTCTATTGTCTTGCTAAGATACCATGACCAAGACAAATTATAGAATAGTTTGACCAGTTTTGTTGTCAAATTCAGCTAGTAAAAACCTTTTTTGCTTTTTCAATACTGTATCACACTCTCTCTCCATTCTTTCAGCTTTTTTTTTTTTTTTAAAAAAAAAAAATCATATGAGTCACTTTGTAAATAAGGAGCTATAGTAAGGACTGGACTGGTACATAGAGGCGTGACCATAAAAGCTAATAAAATATCTTGATTTTTTTTAAGTTAAAATAGGCAAGCCAAGGTGTGATTGTGCATGCAAAATTTTTTAGTTCATGAGAAGGTGAAAGAGAAAGATCAGTAGTCAAGATCATTCTTACATATATAGAAAGTTTCAGGCCAGCCTGGACCAAATGGAATCCTGCTCATAAAAACAATAAAACAAACAAACAAAACAAAGACCACCTCAAAAATAAAATATAACCAAGCAGCCAGCAATGATGATGTTTGTCACTAAACTACTACCCAGGACACTGGGGCAGTCAGATCTCTGGATTCTACTCCAATCAGGGATACAAAGTAGATTCAGCTTCAAAACAAACAATAAGCAAAATGTGGAAATTATAAAACAAAATTAGCAATCAAATAAACAAAATTCTAAACAAAGCAAAATTTAAATAAGTAATCCAATTGAGATAGTCACACATTCAAAGTGTAAAGATCATGACATTTCTTCCTAAGAAAGTATTTCTTAAATAGCATATAGCACCACAGAGGCAGTACTATTTATCATCTTTCAAGGCAGATTTCTTTTTGCAGTTTTTGAATAAATAAAACACAATCCATCTAGATTTTGCTTCAAAGCATCTGCTGATTTTCTGTAATTTATATAAAGCCTAATGAGATAGTCTGATTTGAATGACCTCAGTTTGAGAAAGGAAAAAAAAAAAAAACTTATTCATCATTTTCCTGTGCAGCCTTGATTGTAATGCTATGGTCTCAGGATATGAGAGAGGAAACATGAAATGATAACCAAACAAATCCCAGACAGAGCAGACATCTCACCTCTTAACCCGTAGGGTTTACAAATGACACTTTTGTGGAAGGAAGATGCTTTACACAGACTGTTTCACAACCAATGTGTTGTACATAGTTTATCTTGGCTTCTATGCCAGTTAAATTCCAAAATCCTTTGTGGGTTCCTTAGAGAGGGAGGGGTACATTCAGTGTAAGCTTGATGGCACTGTATGGTAATTGGAGGTTTGCATTCCACAGTGTCATGATCAGGAGTGTGTGTATTTTCTGAGAACCTGTATTCTGATAGCCTTTTCTTTACAGAGTCAGTGCGCATATGCCCCCTGCTTACTGTCATATGTGAGATGAGAGCTTTCAAAGCAAAGTGGGTTCACAGAGAAGGCTTTACCCGAAAATAGAATACAAAGAATAAACTCGGGCTTCTAAAGACTTGTGAACACAGAATCTTGTAAATATTTCTCAGCACCAATTGGTAATTCTGTGACCCAGAATTTGGATACGTTTTGTTAGTCTGGGATATAATTATATGAAATGTGTATGTTAATGAGCAATGTATCCAGGTGAACCTGTCTTAGCCTGGGACACCGCAAAGACTACATTAAACTCAATGGCTTATAGCGACAAAAAAAAATATTTCTATGCATTTGAAAGTAAGGAATTCTGAGAAAGGCAATGCCAAATTTTGTTCTTGCAAGGCCAAGCTTTTTCACTCATAGAAAATGCCTTATGTTTTGTTCTTATAATTAGAGGAGGCAAGATTTCACTTTTGATTCTCTTTTGATTGCTCCATTTCTGAGCTGTTCTTATGACCTCATCATTTGACAAAGCACTACCTTCTAAAACTATCACTCTTTGAATTAGGATTTCAAATATATTAACTTTGACAGAAACATATATTCACAGCATAGCAATGTGTTTACTACAATAGACACAATCTAATTGTTTTATTTAAAGTCATTTTTATACTTTGATAAAGCTTGTGCACTTCTAGAGAGAAGGGTATTGACTCATTTTGTTTACTGCCTTTCATTACATTCTCAAGACTTAGTATGATGTTGAATAGCAGAAAATTCAATATATTTTCCGTGTTTTCATTGTGTGTATAAAAAAATTAAGGTTTTGCTATGAAGAATAATGTACTTTTGGGTTTTTTCTAAAGATGTTCTGTACTAATTTTATTTGTTATTTCCTACATAAAAATAATGCATTCTGTTTATTTCCATTGCCCACCTTCTATTTTCCCTAGATAACACACACCTGCTATCTACCTTACTCTTTATATGTCCCTTTGCTACATTGATTCCTATTGTGACACACTAATTCTAACCAGGACCATCTGTGCAATTATGAGTTTGAAACTATCTACAGGACCCTGGGAAGCACAGATTTGGTACACAATTAAATGTCTGTTTCTTCCCCAGGTTTTGTCAGTTATCAACAGGTTTTCAGAGAATGCTAGCAACATCCTTATTTATCCACTTAATGACATTTATCTTTATGAGCTGATGATTTTGTCATTATATGTAGAATAATTTTTAACATTTTAGTATTTGCATTGAGATTACATGACCTTTTAACTTATCTCATTTATTAAATATGGAAATGCATTAATTGAATTTTAATTGATAGTGTATTATTGATCAGAACCACTGCATGGATATGATGTTTCATACATATATATGAAATTACTTGTTACATTTTATTAATGATTTGTGATTATATTAAGAGTAATAATGATGTACAATTTTATTTGTTTAAATTTTATTTATCCCATGTGTGCAGTCACTGACATATTTTCAGGTCAGAGGATAGATTTTGAAAACTGAATCCTTTTTCTAACATATAGTTCCAGGTTATTGAGGTTGGTAGTTAGGCTTGATGGTTTATGCATTTACCTAGTAAGTCATTTTGCCAGCTAAGGCATATAATTTTAATTTCTTATTACATATTTATGTATTTTTCATGATTTTGGCTTACAGTCTCATGGAGCTAGACTCCCTTTTCTGAGTTTACATGTGATCTATATAATTCCTTTATTATATATCCAGTATTTATTTCTAAATATGTTTTAAATATTAAAGACTTTTAAAAATAGTCATTACTCATGAATTTGATATATTAGTACATACTGTTGTGAAATAATCCTTCTATTCACTGTAAATATGTATTAATCTCATTAGTTATTAAATAACTAACTGGCCTATAACTCAGTAGGAAAAGACTGTGTGGAAGTGCCAGACTAAGAGTTTATGAAAAGAAGGCCAGAGTCAGGGTAATTGACAGGAGACACAGAAGGAGCAGGACATGCTGGAAAACAGATAAAAACACTAGTCATGTGGTAATACATAGATTATAAAAATGGATTATGCTTTAAGAGCTAGTTACTAATAAGCCTGAGCTATTGACCAAGCATTTATAATTTATATTCAGTGTCTTATGGTTATTTGGGGGTTAATGCCAGAGCACAGAAAAAATTCTACCTACAACATACAGATCCACTTGAAATTTTTATTTCATTTCTTCTATTTTTTTTTAGCAGCTTTATGCTTTTTCAGGCATGTGTACATTTCCATGTAATTTATTAAGTTAAATTCCATGTAACTTCCACAAAACTTATTTTTTTACTTTTTTATTATGAATAAAGTCATATTTTTTATCCGTGTATACACTTGTTCAAACTCCCTTCCACCTCCTGCCCCTTCCAGTCACTCTCTCTTCTCCCCATCACTTTGTCTCCTCCCTAGCACTCATTAGTGGACCTTAAACAAAAAAGTAAAAAGCAAAGCATGTCCAAGCTGCAAACCACAACCACTGAACAGCTTGGGATCTGAGATCTTACACACCTTGGACTGACCCCTTGGAGCCCACTCCCTCCAGAGGAGCACCTGACCCAATCTTGATGTTGGGGTGAGGAAAGCAGATCTACCGGGAGTGGATGCTGAACTAAGACATATTGGGACCTTGGGACCTCCTGCCCATGTAAATTACTAAATTTGCTGGCATAAAGTTTTTATAACATTTTCTCAATATCTGTAATATCATTTTTGAGGCTTTGGGAGATAACTGTTGAAAACAAAATGAATTAGAAAATCATAGCAGAATTCACTCAGTGTTTTCCCCTCTCATGTGTAAAAGCAGCACCAAAACTTCCTACATTTTTGATTTGGTAAAACAAACAAACAAACAAAAAAAAAACTTCATCAGAAACCTTTAACCATGTGATAATAGAATACAAAGTGGATAAAAGATAGATAAGTTTGTGAGAATTTATACTTTTTCAGCTGCTCTCTCTCCCTCCTTCCTCCCCTCCTTCTCCTTTTTTTTTTTTTTTTTTTTTTCCTTTCTCTTCCAGTCAGAATTTCCTTGTGTAGCTCTGGCTACCTGTAACTTGCTCTATAGACCAGGCTGGCTTTGAACTCAGGTATCTGCCTGACTCTGCCTCACAAGTGCTGGTTTTATAAACGCATGCTGCCACCATCTGGCCAGCCTCAGTTTTCTTATTATGACAGCATACCGGATTCTTCCCATGTTATTAAGTGGGTGAAGTTAATAGATCACTGTACTGTTCTAAATTTATTAATTTTACAATGCTGGTCTATTTTTTATTGCCCATGATAAGGATGATACTTTGCACGAAGTAATCAGCATGTGGTTCACTGTGAAATGTACCAATGCAAATGTCTTTGATTTACCAAAAAGAAAAGAAGAATTTTTAAAATAAATTTTGATTTTTAGCATCACAAAATCTAACTTAGCCTTTTAATGTATTTTTTTAGTTTAAATAGAGCATGATGAATATCCTTTGAAATTTATCTGTAGGGTGCATATTTAATTGGTTACACTATTTCAGCTTTGAAATATGACTTATTTGTTTGCACATGTTAAGATTCTACATCCTTACCATAATTAGACAGTCAAAAGATCATTGGAAGTTACATCTCATTTTTGTCATATATTTTATATGTGCTTGTTGCACTTATCAGATGAAAAGCATGAGATAGTTTTATTTTATTCAGAATATATATATATACATTGCAATTTATATCACAGTATGAGCTTTCTTACCTTAATAATATACTTGACTAAGACTGAAAAGACTCATTGCTGTAATAGACAAAACATTCTCAACTTTAAAATTATACTTGGTCACAAGAAATAGTATTTATTTTATAAAGTGTTAAGCCATAAGGATATTTTCAGGCATAAAATGTTACAATCACATTTCCATAGGGACTAATCACTTTACTATTTCTTCAGATAGTATAAAGACAAACAATTACTCATTTTTTTGTTCTCTAAACTTAGATTCAAAGATCTTTAAACACTTTTTATTATTGTATTCAAAATTAAAAGTGCAGTGAATATTTCAAGTGTGTGGAAGTCGCAAAAATAAATAAATTTATGCCACAAAACATGAATAGCTATCTGAACTCAGGTATGTGGAATGAGTCCTGAATCCTATTCAGATTTAAAATTATATATCAAGAAATGCAGCTGCATAAAATGTGGAATACCACAGGATATTACAATTCTGAACAGAACGAAGAGTCTATAAGCCACCAACCTATACACCATCCCTAATGTTTGATGCAATCTGTGAAATCCACATTTCATTTTAAAGAATTCAGCTTTTAGGCTGTCCCAGCAGACTGTTCTAAAGACTCAAATAGAAAGCCAAACAATACATACGTGAAAGTCAACTCAATCTTTCTATGTCTCTGAGGCTGAGGTCATGGGTCCCAATTGCATAGCGTAAGTTAAATACTGCTTCACCTTGCTTCTCTGTGTGTGCATTAGATTTTATATGTGCATGACATCTTTTCATATTTGTCATTCTGTGTTCAGTTTAGTGCACTTAGCACAGTGCTCTTCAGTAAATTTCTGTTGTGATAGTGACAACATTTCTTTCACTCTTAAAACTATATTCTGTCCCATTACATACTCACCCTATATTTTATTAATCTAGTTACTGATTGACACGGGATGATTGTGAAGAGTTCTGCAATGAGCATGGGAAGCAAAAACTTCATCTGTTGCATAACCAAATATGGGATTAGCAAATGTGGGCAGCTTCAGAAGTTTTCTGAATATACAATTACCATCAATTAATAATTCTTCTTAAAGTTCTCATTTTGATTGTATTCCACAGCTTCACTGTGACCTTTGAACTCAGGGCACACACACTTTGTATTGTACAAACCACTATACTGACACAATGCCAACAAATACTGCCTGGGACACCTAAACTCAGAATCAAGATCTTTAACGTGTGAACTGCACTGTTTCATTGAACTAAGCAATTTTCTGCTCCTATAGAATCATATGGTTTAATTATGAAAAACAACTATTCCTCTACCATTATTCTTCAACACATGTTAATATGCCTTTGGGCTTCATTGTGTTATATACCTGGTTTTAAAGAATAATGTTTCAAATGGTGACTTGAATTACATACACACACACACACACTCACACACACACACACACACACACAAGCATGTACACACAGTAAATTTTGTCTTGGGATTAGGACAGAATTTCCAACAATTTCTAAGATGACTGTGAGTACTTGTCATTTTGTGTTATATATTTGTTCAAAGCAGAATTCTCAGTACTGACAGTTGTAAAATCAATGTATCAATCATCTCTATAAAATGCTCAAAATTTTCTGTTGACAGTATCAAATACTAGCCAAGATTTAGTTCTTTATGGAAAAGTATACAAGCATATTTGTCTCATTAAAATTCAAATATCCTCTTATTCTTAATAAAAGGTAAATTTTTTGCATACCAAGTAATTTTAAAGCTAATGTCAAATAATTACTTCAAAGTTAAATTCTTTATGATTTATCAACAAATATTTGATGTATATGCCTATTTTGTACACGTAAAATTCCCTTGCTGAAAAGCAGGTATGAGTAGAAAATGTTTGTGAAGGTATATATTAAGAAACTACTTTGCATTTTTCTTTAATGCCAGTATCAATACATTTGTTCACCAACAGTGTGCTAGAGTTTTCTCTTCTACATCATCCCAACAGCACTTTTTTGTTAATTTTGTGATGATTGCCTCTCTGGGTATAAAGTAACTTTCATAATGTAGCCTTGTTCTAGCTAAAATGTATTAAAAATATTTTTTGTAGAGCTCATTTTTCAAATTCGCTTTATTTCTATTTCTTTATGTATAAGTATTTTGGTATATGTAATGCCTATGTATAGTATACATGTAATTCTTGAAAAAATCAGAAGTAGGTTATGAAACTCCTTTATCTGTGGTGCTGGGAATCAAACCCAAGTCCACTGCAATATCAGCAAGAGCTCTTAACTGTTGAACTATCTGTAGAACCCCCTATACTTCAAAGACTAATTAGGTTCCAGGAATAGTTTTGAAAGATTCTCTCATTCTTTTAAAATAGTACCTTTGCAAAATATTAAATGCAAAGGAAGAATGAAGAGAGACCCAGTTTTATATCTAATGATTTTTATTAGATTTGTAGAAAAATTTTAAATAAAATTCTATATGTATTAAAATATAGATGCATGTATATATCTTAGTGATCAATCTTGCAATTAACATTTAAATTTGGCTGTTGTTAATGTGACTTTTGTGGTGATAACCTTCTTATCCTTTGAAATATCCCTGTATAAGCAAGCCAACAGCCAACCTCAAAATAAATGAAGAGAAACTCAAAATGATTCCACTAAAATCAGGAATAGGACAAGGCTTTTTACTCTGGACATATCTGTTCAATATGATACTCAAAATTCTAACTAGAGAAATAAGAAAATAAAAGGAGATAAAGGGGACATAAATTGGACAGGAAGAAGTCAAACTTTCACTATTTGCAGATGATACGATAGTACATATAATTGACACCCAAAATTCTACCAGGAAACTCCTACAGCTGATAAACACCTTCAGCAATGTGTCAAGATACAAGGTTAACTAAAAAAAAAATCAATATTTCTCCTATATACAAGTGATAAATGGGCTGAAAAGAAATCAGAGAAACATCACTATGTATAATGGCTGCAAATAATATCAAATATCTTGGGATTTTAACCAAAAATGTGAAAAATCTGTATGACAAAACTCTTAAGTTGTTGAAGAAAAAAATTGAAAAAGTTATTAGAAAATGGAAAGATCTCCCATGCTCTTGGATAGACAGGATTGTTACACACACATTGCGAACTCCCTATTCCCCCAACAAAACTATGGAGTGACTTCATGATGCAAAAACTAAGGTTTCGTTTTTCAAGCCCAGGAAAGGGCTTTTTGTCTCTCACTCTTCAAGCAAATGAAGGAAGAAGCCCTGAGCCATTATTACAAAGGGCATATATAGGAACAAATTAAGAGCTGGGAGTTGTATGTCTTGGTATTTTAGGATTGAGTGAGGGAACATAGAGTGAGATACTCTTTTGAAATTTTTGGCCAAGCTATAGGCACTAGGTTACTAACAGTTATAGATCATTGACAGGATTTATGGCAAGATATAACATGTCTGCAGAGTCATCTGGCTCTTGTTAAATTTTACTACAATGCCTTCTGTTGGACTATGTCCCAGATGTTTACTTTAAATTCTGCTATCACACCACACTTTTGGGGCTTGATTTCAGCTCTGAGTCTCCATGGAGGCTGTTCTCAGGATAGTGTTGATTTTGCTCTTTCAGGATCAACATAGTAAAATTGGCAATTTTGCTAAAGGCAATCTACAGATTCAATAAAATACTCATTAAAAATCCAACACAATTAATTCTTCACAAAACTCAAAATAACAGAACTCAACTTCATATAGAAAAAACAAAAATTCCAGTATTGCCAAAACAGTTCTTTACAATTAGGGAACTTTTGGAGAAATCACCATTTCTGACTTCAAGCTCTAATATATAGCTATAGTAATAAAAACAGCTTGTTATTGGCATAAAGTAGAGACACTTGGATCAATGGATTCAAGTTGAAGACATTGATATTACTTCACACACCTATGAGCACCTGAGTTTTGACAAAGAAGCCAAAAATATACAATGGAAAAAAAGCATCTTCTACAAATGTTGCAGGCATAACATGTAAAATTAACATGTAAAAAATTGCAAGTAGATCCATATCTATCACCATGCATAAAACTCAAGACCAAATGAATCAAAGACTTTAACATTAAACCTGATAGAAGAGAAAGTGGGAAATAGCCTTGAACACATTGTCACTGGAGACCACTTCCTAAATATAACATGAGTAGCACAGACATTAAGAGCAATAATTAATAAATGGGACTTTCTGAAACTCTGAGGCTTCTGTAAGGCAGAGGATGAGGTCAGTAAGATAAAAATGTCAGTCTATAGAATAGGAAAAGATCTTCAACAACAATACATCTGATAAGGCTGATCTCTAAATTATATAAAGAACTAAAGAAACTAGACATCAAAATAGCAAATAATCTAATTTAGAAAATGGATGGATTTGGAGAATATTCTCCTTAGTGTAGTATCACAAACCCAGAAAGATAAGCAGGGAATGTACTCACTCAGTGGACTTTAAACAAAAAGATAAGAATGTCCAAGCTGCAAACTACAACCACTGTACAGCTTGGCATCTGAAACACGTGGACAGGCAACTTGGAGCCCATTCCCTCCAGAGGAACACCTGAAGTCTTGATGTTGGGATGAGGAAAGCAGATCTGTCTGGAGTGGATGCTGAACTAAGCCACCTTGGTACCTTGGGACCTTGGGAACTCCTGCCCTTGCTGGGGAGGAGATAAAGTGATGGGGAGAAGAGTGAGTGACAGGGAGGGGGAGGAGGGTGAAGGGAGTCTGAACAAGGGGAACATGGATAAAAAATATGACTATATTCATAAAAGAATAAAGAAAGAAATAAAATGGAGTATAGATATGGACAAATAATTCTCAACAGAAGAATATCAAATGGCTAAAATATACTTAAAAATTGCTCAACATCATTAATCAACAGAGAAATACTGAAATAACATCTTATACCTGTCAGATTGGCTAAGATCAAAACCACTAATGACAGCCTATGCTGGAGGTGATGTGGCGTAAGATGAACACTCTTTCATTGCTTATAGAAGTATAAACTTTTAGAGCCACTCTGGAAATCAGTATGGCTGAGATAGAAGGATCACTTCAGTACAGGAATTATGAGCTGTAGTGTTCTATGCCAACTGGGTGTCTTCACTAAGTTTTGACATTAATATCGTGACCTCCCAGAAGCAGCAGATCACCAGGTTGCCTAAGGAGGAGTAAACTGGCCTAGTTTGAAAATGGAGAAATTCAAATCTCTCTTTCTGATTAGTAATGGGATTATGCTTGTGAATAGCCACTGTACTCCAGCCTGGACTCCATAGTGTGATTAAATTTCAGCCTCCCAAGTCGCTGGGACTACAGGTGTGTGCTACCATGCCTAGCTCTTAGTTATTGGAGCCCACACAGAGACTCAGTTTTTCATAGTGACTCAAGAGTCTTTTTTTTTTAAAGAGTCTTTTCTTAATTGCAGAGTAAAAGAGTAACAGTGATTCAGCTATTCTAGAGTTCATACGAGTACAGCTTGCTTGTTGATTTAGTTTTGACAATCCCTGGTACTAGTCTGATTAGCCCTTGGGAAGGAATTTATTATCTTGCTAATGTAGGCTTCTTGAACTATCAGAAGGCACATTATGAAATAGTCCATCTGCACGCTGCCTGACTCAAGGACAACAGAGAGTTTTCTCAACATAGTGTTTGACTACTTACATTGTGCATTATTTGAATCCTGACTTTAAAAATGTACATAAGCATTCTCAGGAATAAATTGGAGTCCTTGAAGTTTCAAACTGTTTTGTCCCCTTTAGGTACTTGACAGCCTCCCTTCATCCCTTCAACTAAGTGTCTCCCCCTACCAACCTTGCATCTTGTCAGCTGCCAATGACAAGTATGGTGCTTTCTCAGAAAACTGAGCATCAATCCACCTCATGATCCAGCAATACCACACTTTGAGCATATACACAAAGGATGCACATTTATACTACAAGGACATCTGTTCAACTATATTCATAGTAGCATTATTTATAATAGCCAGAACCTAGAAACTACCTAGATGTCCCTTAACCAAAGAATGAGCTAAAAAAAAAACAACATAGTAAATTTACATAATAAAATAATATTCAGAAGTTAATAAAAAATTACATCTTATAATTTGCAGGTAAATATATGGAAAAAATAGATGGACCTAAAATAAATATACCATCCTGAGTGAGATAACTTAGACCCAGAAAAGATAATTATGATGTGTACTCACTCATAAGCAGATATTAGACATAAAGCAAAGGATAACCAGCTACAATTCAGAAACCCAGAGATATTCATGAATCCAGATTCACAAAACAGTATGATCCTGAGGAGTACTCTAAGAGACACATTCATGAATTCTCCCTAGAAAATAAAAATAGATAAAGTCTCCTGAATAAGTTTGGAGTATGTGGGAGGTGGAAAGAGAACATGAGGGAATGGATGGCAGAGATAGGGGAGGGACAGAGAGGAAAACAATGAAATAGGTATCTTAATAGAGGGAGCCAGTGTAGGGTAAGGGAGAAACCTGATGCTAGGGAAATTCCCAGAAATCCTAAAGAAGATGAAGACTACAAGCAGTAGAGGAGTGGGTACCTGAACTGGCCTTCTCCTGTTATCAAATTGAAGACCATCCTATTTGTCATCACAGATCTTATATCCAGTAAATGGGATGGAAGTAGTTGCAGATCTAAGCACTGGACCAAGCTCCCAGTCCAGTGGAAGAGAAGGAGGGACTAAATAAGCAAAGGGGTTAGGATCAGAGATAGCTGAATTGAACTACTGGGAGCTCATTGCCTCTGGACTGACAGCTAGGGAACCTGAATGGAATTGAATTAGGGCCTCTGAATATAGATGGCAGATGTGTGGCTTCAGCAGTTTGTGGGGCTTCTAGCAGTGGGACCAGGATTTATCTCTAGTGTATGAAACCATCCCCTATGAAGGGATACTTTGCTCAGCCTTGATATATGGAACAGGGTCCTGGTTCTGCTGCAACTTGATATGCCAGACTTGTTGACTCCTCATTAGGACTTATCCTCTCTGAGGAGTAGATATGGGGTAGTATTGGGGAAAGCTGGGAGGTGAGTGGGAGGAGGGGAGAGAAAATGGTTGGTTTGTAAAATAAAAAATACTTTTAAATAAAAAAAAACAAACAAAAGAGAAATATATCTGTGTGTACTGCTTTACTCTACTTCTTACTTCATCTTGTTTCCCATATTTTGTATTTTCCTCTCTTTTTCTTAACTCATTTTAAGGAATTAATGCTGAATATGCAAAAGGACTCAAGTTCTCTGGAAGTTCTTCTCTTGTTCTTGTTGGAAACCAGAACATTTGTGTGATGGGAAGTATTGTATCCCCAGAGATTGTAGTTGCAGTAAGATAGCTTTCATTTCTCTGTGATCTTGAGCTTCGGATATTCCACTAAATCACATGAACCTTTTCCACTGAAAACCTGAGAGTGCAGGGCCTGCTGCTAGCTAATAACTGAAATTCTCATCATCACAACTATGGCTATTCAAACTCTTGGTATGTCTTCACATAAGTCATAAATCTCTTCAAAGGAGCCTTTTGATTTCAGACCACCTATTCTTATTCTAACCACATCCCACTCCCTCTAGAGGAACACCTGACTCAGTCTTGATGTTGGGGTGAGGAAACTGGATCTGCCAGGAGTGGATGCTAAACTGAGCAATATTGGGACCTTGGGACCTCCTGCCCTTGCTGGGGAGGACATGGGGAGATGTGGAGAAGAGAGAGTGACTGGAGGGGGTGGGAGGGGGGAGACCTTGAATAAGGATATACACTGATAGAAAATGTGATTTTATTCATAATAAAAAAAAGAAAGAGGGAAAAAAAAGAAAAGAAGAACCTAGAAACAATCTAGCTGCCCCTCAACTGAGGAATGGATTAACAAGCTGTGGTACATCTACACAATGGAGTACTAATCAGCAGTAAGAAGCAATGATATTCTATAATTTTCAGGCAAATGGATCAATATGGAGAATATCCTCATGAGCGAGGTTTCACAATCACAGAAAGATAAGCAGGGGATGTATTCACTCATTAGTGGACTTTAAACAAAAAGCAAAGCATGTCCAAGCTGCAAACCACAAACACTGAACAGCTTGGGTTCTGAAGCACCTCGAACTGGCACTTTGGAGTCCATTCCTTCCAGAGGAACACTTGAGCCAGTCTTGATGTGAGGATGAGGAAAGTGGATTTGCCTGGAGTGGATGCTGAACTAAGCCACCTTGAGACCTTGAGACCTACTGTCCTTGCCGGAGAGGAGATAAGGAGATAAGAGTGACTTGTAGGGGCAGGAGCGGAAGGACATCTGAACAAGGGGAATACATGGATAAAAAAAATGAGACTTTATTAATAATAAAAATGAGGAAAAAAATTAAAAAAATGAATTTGGGGGTCATTCACCTCAAAAAAAGTGAGGCTAAAATATTTTACAGTATGACATTTTTTATAGTGTATTTGAATGATGGGTTTCCAATTTATTCTTACTACTTTATTGCCATAGGCCCTTGTATATGTTCCTTTTATTTTCATAATGTTTGTTTTTCGCCTGAAAATATAATAATAACAATAATATTTTACAGATTTCACAACACTAAAGTGAAGAATAATAAGCATGACACTAATCTAGAGATAATGCAAAATATTCCACATGCAATTTTCATTGCTGTTATATTTAATATGATGTCTTATCAATATCTTTAAAACATTTTGTTGAAGAATCCTAAAATTTCATTTTGTTCAAGATCCAAATAAAGACATGTGCAGCTAAAATATTGTCCTTGGTTTGTTTTTCAGGAAACAAATGCTTATGTGAAAACTTAGAGAATTTTTTCAATAATGACCCCAATGGGAGAGTTAGTGCACAAGCACAAAGTGGGGACTTGAAGCAAGTTGTAGGAGTTTATTACACCAGCTGAACCCTAGCAGATCTAAGAGCTGGCATAGTCTTTAAAGCTGACCTCCACGGAGAAAGCGGAAATTGATGTTGATGTTCTTCCAATGACAAGACATTTGGTGTACATCATCCACGGAGAAAGGAATGATAAACTTCAGTAAGGATGCCTCATTTATTAATTAGCCTTGAGTGCTCAACAACAATATCCCAGGGAAGTTCTGGAGGTACCCTCACTGAATGTTCTGAGTTGCATGGCTCATGGTCATCAGCCTCTCTTCCAGATAGAGGAGTCAGTCATTTGGGCAGCAGTTTGATCCTAAGAGCTCAGGGGGTATCTACTCCCAGAATCAGTATATGAGTCCTTTAAGGAAAGCATTCCTATTCTTGAAAAGAAATACCTACTCCCAAATGAATAAAATAGGGCATGGGAAAAAACATTTGAATTAAACTAATTAAAAAGACTATCCTTTTTTTTTTTACTTAACTCTTTAAAAAAGGATAAAATCTCTTTGGCATACTATTATTAGCATACTATTACCTCAACTCCTTGGAACTTCCACATGGACATGTACAAGCCATTCTTTTTTGAGTGTGGGTAGTGTTTAGAATAGAATATGGAAAAGGTGATTAGATATCACGTCTCTGCTTGCATTATATAATAAGTTAATTTTTATCAAAGCAACAAAGTCTCTCTTTCTGTTCAATGCACTAAAGACAAACGATCATATAATGTGGTTCTGAAGGTGTTCATGTGGGTATGAACTGAAGTTTGCATCTAGCTAATAGACAACAAAGGAATTTAAGTCCCTAGTGCAAGAGTATTAACTGAATTAATTCAGACAACAATCACACATGATTAGAAGAAAAAAAGTTCTTCCTAGGCTGTGTTTTCAGATAAGGCTCTTAGTTTTAGTGATGCTGTCTATTTTCTTTTCCACTCTTTGTCTGTAAAATGAAAATCTTTGACTATTTGATTAATAATACTTTAGAAGCATATCAGTCATCACTTTTTGACCTTTGGCTGAGATCAATTATAAGATTATATTAATCAATATTTCATCAAAATAAGAAGAAATGAGACATTAAATTACTTATGAAGAAAGATTTTTAGCATTATATTTTAAGAATTTCAAAAGAATGAAAATATTAGTTATTTCTGTTTTAATCAAATCACTGACAGAGAGAAAGGGCCAGATTACACGCGCAGGAAGGGGTCAGTGACTATACCACTTAGGAACATCACCTTCTATTGTGTTTAGTTAATAACAAGAAATATTAATGGTGGTAATGCTATAAGTTTCTTGAAGCAAACATATAAGCAAAGAAACAAAATGATAGCAATAATGAACACAATTGAAAGTACAAAGATATCCCATTCCAGTGTTAGCTGAACACAGTGAAAGTTGGCAGTTTATCCTTTGGTATATAGCACAATATCTTTTCTATAATTGGCAGTCTCCAAAATTAATGGAATCAAAAAGTAGAAATGGCTCCTGTGTAGTAGTTCGTATCATTAGGTTTCACAAGCTATGTGTCAAGTAATTAGAGGAATCAAATGGAGAGCCTGACTTTAATTAAACTTTACAACACTGAGTGAAAAGTAATAAATTTATGTTAAATAAAAGTGGAGAGAATTTAGAGTGAGGCAGAATTGCATATTGATTCAGATGATAGTAAAATGCATATACATGGACACAACAGTAAATTAACTAATATAAATCATTTCCAATAAATCTCCTGTCTCAAAGCAAATCCTTGCAAGAAATCTTTAAAAGATGCCCAAACATCTTTTCAGCTTCAGTCAGAACAATAAATATTGGGTACCCTAGATCAGATATAGTTGTGGTAACATCTAATAGCACTCAACTTAATAAAGACTAAGCATGATACATTCTGATGATCAATAAAAAGGTCTGATCATGAAAAATAGAAGGTCAAGCTTATCAGTGATACTATATGTGCTGTTCAACTATCACTGGAAATAGAGGGAAGCAATATTCTAGGGATTGAATTGAGAAAAGGCACTAGTGAAAAGACCAGTGGACAACAGGCCAGAATAAATAAGCAAATATTCAGCCTCAATAGAGAAAACATGAGGGCTCTGTGTGCGTGTGTGTGTGTGTGTGTGTGTGTGTGTGTGTGTGTGTGTGTGTGCGCGAGAGAGAGACAGAGAGAGAGACAGAGAGACAGAGAGACAGAGAGAGACAGAGAGATAGAGAGAGACACAGAGAGAGAGAGAACAGAGTTAGGAACTTTCTTCAGCTGAAGGAGAAAAATAGCCCAATGAGATTATAATATAATGTATGATGTGTAGATTATTTTTCCTTTTATCTTAATTTAGAAACTAAAGGTAAGGTACTTAGTACTTAGTAACAACAAAGATACACTGGTGACAAGAATGTGCAAGTCTCCTGATTCATCCCAATTATAAAATATCAATAAGCTACAATTATTCTGCTTGTCCAAATAAATGGGCAGAGAGCAGAATAAAAAAGCCTTTATATAGAAATAAATTTGCCATATTTCTCACTCAAAGTGAACCTCTTATTAATCTAGAAAAGTAGAGTTGAGTAGAGAGATACCAAGTGAGATGAAGAAGGAAGAATTAGTAAACACAGATGTTGTAGGGGTTGTGTAAGATTATAAGTTTCAATTCAACTTCAAAACAATAGGAGCAAAGAAAATAATTTAATCAATTAAATGACAATAAATCCTTATCAAAGGCAGTTATTTAGATCAGTATATTGCAGAAATCATTTAGGTCATTGTAATCAAATAATGAGTTGAAACATATACATATCCTTCCATCAAATGTGTTTTATTCATCTCTACTTTCTCTATTTCTGAGGTGTTTAGAAGTCTACTATCCAAGGACACAAAACGCCGGTATTTCCCTTAAAGATGCTACTATACAATGTGTCTCTGACTCTATCAACTGCTCTTGGGACTCTTTTCTTCCTACTGGGCTTCCTTGCCTATTCCTGGTATGAGGGTTTGCTCTAGTCTTACTGTAACTAATCCTATGTTTGGCTGATATCCCCAGGAGGCCTTATATTTTCTGAAGAGAAACAGAGGATTAGATCTAGGGCAAAGAGGTGGAACTGAGAAGAATGGAGGGAGAGGAAACTGTGGTTGGAATGTACTGTATGAGACAAGTAAATAAAAAGAAAAATACTTAAAATATACACATTTATAGATGCACTCACTATTCATAATATCCAGGAAATGGGACAAGTCCTGATGTCCACCATCAGATAAATCTATAAAGAAAACATTTCACATGTCATAATGAAACTCTACTTTAGCATTGGAGGATTATTATGCAGCCAAAAAGCACTATCTTATATGAAATAAGCCAGTTTCATAAAAACCATTTATACGCCCCCATATGGCATAGTAAATGCATGAATAAGCAGAAAATTTAATGTAAGAGCGAGAGTGAGAGCGAGACAAGTGAGCCAGCAAGAGAGAGAGAGAGAGAGAGAGAGAGAGAGAGAGAGAGGGAGAGAGAGAGAGAGAACAATTGATCGAATGGCAACAGGAGAAAGTCAGTTGATTGAGCATTTTTATATCTTCTGTTGACTTTGGTTATTTGTTTAGTCTTGAGTTCAGGACTAGATAAGGATGCTAAACAAAACAGTCCACTCTGAAAGAAATTTTAATCTACAAAAGTTCCTTTAAATTTAGACCAGATCTTATATTGAGGTCAATATCAGGTTAAGAACTTAATTTTCTGTTTCATTTGGTTTCTCCTCAATTACAGTCTTATTAAATGATGACTTTTAAGATACAGCACAATTTTATGGATTTACTTTAATTATTTGTGTTCTCCTGGCATTAGAAATATTTAAGGTAGAATTCAAGTTGACAGGCTTTATCAACTTAAATCTGACTTGAATTTTTGAATCATAAAAAAAAACATACACTTTGTTAGTAATTTATTTATTCATTTATTAAACAATAACTCACTGAGTTTTCATTATAAATCCACAGCTATGTGGGAAGGAGTTAAGCATTATAAAGATAGCATCCTTAATTTAGCAAAATCTGCTTCAAATAGAAATTCTCATCTTTTTCAGAGTTTTTCCATTGAATGTGATTGTAACAATTCACAAAACACTAAAAATGATCAAAGAAGAGCAATAATAAGGACTAGGGGGTAACTGAAGTTGACAAGTGAAGAATGAGGTAAACACCAAGCTATGTGCATTTGGTTAGAAATGCACTTCAAGATAAGCCTGAATGTGCTCAGCTGAGAGGGAGGCTGTGGGCAGAAATCCAGTTCATGTTCTCCTCTGAAATTCTGCAATTTTCCATAGGATTGCTGCTGCAGGAACAGCTTATTTCATAGGTTTCAAAATGCTCTTTGAAGTAGGAATGAACAGGACTATTTCACTTCATGATGGCTAACATTTATAAAGCCTCAACCATTTACACAATATTTTGTACAACATATCTCATTCATTTTTGTATGAACAGTCCATTGTGAGACTGTTTCTGGGTCTCTATATACATGACAAAACTGATTCAGAGAAACCGTAACTTGAAGACTTTCTCAGCTACTAGTGCCAGAATTTCAAGAAAAGCTTTTCTCATCAGGACACTTTGTATTTAATCGACATGCTTTGGCATAATATTTACAAACAAGTTAATACACATATATAGATTAACTTTAATTTGTTAATCATCTGTAGCAAAATAGAACTTATACACTCTCTCCAGAACAGTAGAGAATTCAAATGTCCAGAAAACCTGTATTTGGAATAAAGCAATGCTGAGCATGAATAAATTGCTGTTATGGAATCCTTGGTTGCACTGCTCTATTAATTTAATAGCAGACTCTGCCTTTATTACAGTAAATAACACATTCATTAAAACATTTAAGCATCCATGAATGAAGAGAAAATGCATTAGAAATGTGCTCTACCAGCATAACTAACAAAAGTGATTGAATCACTTCACAGAATTAAAGACTGTTGGTAAAGTGGTCTGTAGACTGTCTCACTCTTCCAGCCTGCTTTGTTTTCTGCATTCACTTCCTCCATACCTACCTCAGAGGCCAAACAAAGAGAGCTATTTATTTTAGAAAGAGAAAGAAAAGTCTCCAGAGTCTCAGTGAAATCAGGTGATTGAAAAGTAATGTGAGCATTCCTGAAGAAGTGTATTATGGACTAGCTTAGGCTAATCCACCACAGGGAAATTCAGAGCAGTCTTTTATTCCTGTCACAAGAGAAAGACCCTGTGTTTTGAACAGGACGCTGAAAATGCAAAGCTTCATGAATGTCAGATAAGGCCTGGTGATTTCTACAGGCAGTTTTGTTCAGGATTCTAATTCCATGAACTTAAGACCATCTGCTATAGTCAAGGATGCTTCCTGGTATCCCATAATACTGGCCATTACTGTTGGTTAATTAAGATATACCAGAGGGAGGTTGATTTAGAAAATGAGACATTCATCTTTACTTAATTGTTAATCACTCCTAGAGGTTCTTTAGTGGGAGCAGTGATGTTCATATTGCTGTAGGTACAATACACAGTGAGCTATGTACAGCTGAGAGCATTCAGGTCACTCTAATAATGTGGGCTATAAGAGCTGGGTGATGACAGTGGCACTGGAAAGAGGACAGATGTGTGAGAAATCACATTCCATACTGATAGGGCTTGATGATCTTTAATTAGACATGAGAATCATTAGAGAGGAAAGAATGGATCATTTTTTCTACTGCAACCATTCACTTATTTAAGAAGTATTTATGACTTAATGTGTCCCAGGCACTGAGGTGTAGTGCTCATTTCGATGCTTACCTTCATAAAATTTCCAAATAGTTAGAGCCTTCTATTGTGTGTAGGCAATTTCCCTGCTGCAACTGCAGCTTCTTCCTTATTTGCTTCCAGAATCTGAATAAAGCTCTTCCTCGTTTTTATCATCTAGTATTCTCTTTGTCTATCTTCATTGAAAGAACTCAAGAAAAATTCAGATACATGAAAGGTTTGGTACTCAATTCACAGATCACTAGTACTGAAATTGCAATGTTTATGGATGTCAGGTAAAGTCTGTTGGGTTCTCCAGACAGTTTTATTGGGATTCTAATTCCATGGGAAGAAAATTCCAAAAAATAAACCTGGAGCTAATGAGTACTACTGGGCATAAATATATTGTAGCCATTACTAGTGATGTGCCTCTCTCTTTTGATTTTCTTATTTTATTTGGTGGTCCTTCTGTGACTTGTTTGCTGATTTTTTTTTCTCATCAACATAACTAGTACAGCGATCCCTAAGGTTCAGGTCTCATATAGGTCTATTCTTTGTATATATTTATTCTTACGGCTTTCTTACAGTTTTCCAAACCCCTAATAATAAATATTATTTGCTTACTAACAACATATAGATATAGGTGATATAGGCATAGACAAAGATATATATATATATATGTATACATATATATATATATACATATCCATCCTACAGAGTCCTGAATACATTAGGTTTTACTAAATGTAAAATTAAATATTGGAAACTTGGATATTTGCATACTTCTCATGCAAACTAGGTAGCTTTAAAAAGTTGACGTAGGTCACCAATGCCAAATGACACATCTCTTAGTTCTTTCAACATCACCCTACTTTCTCCAAATGAACAATAGAAACCAGAAGATTTCCATACTCCAATATTAAGTTTCTCGGCTCTTGCAGTAAGCCTACTCAAGCTGATATAAAAAAAAAAAAAAAAAAAAAAAAAAAGACCACGTTTGTTGAGCAAAACATTCTCAGGAGATTTTCACAGCCAGCAGAGATGAGACAGGAAGAGGAGACCAGAGGGGGAAAAAAATCAAGGCCTGCTCCAGCCTCACTCTCCCTTATTCCAAGTCCTGCCCCCACTCAGAAAGCCCACAAAGCAGTGGCTCCTCCCCTAGAGCTGCTGAAGACCAGATCTACAAAGTTACTTAAACTGCCTTCTCTCCTGGTTGGTCTTAACTCTGGGTCCTGGAAAACTACCTGGGAACATTTTGTCCAATAAATTTTGTCTTTTATTCTTAATTCTGCTTGATCGTTTTAGTTTGTCCATGGAGAGACTTAATATTGGGGTATGAAAACCTTCAGCAACAACAAACAGAACTAACTCTGATCCTCTCCAAACTTCTTCCATTCCCATTGCTGTATCCTCTTTCCAGTTCATAAGGATGGATGTACTATGGTCATCTTTGGTCCTTCTGTTAGCATTGAGACCCAATTTGTAGGGTCCTGGTCAATAAGCCAGTAATACCCTGGCTCCCTCAGCATTTTGATGTCATCCTACATAAAGTCCACTTTAAGAGGAAAAAATTCTTTTCCCCTCTTTTCCCCTTCTTGCCAGATATAGTGAATACCTCTCCTCCGTCTTTCTCTTCTTTCTTCTTTCTCTTCTACTTCACTCAGCTTCTGCTGCTTTCTCTTCCTTCCTGTTCCCTCCTCTTAATAATAAAGTTTTCAAGTGAGTGCCTCCTGCCTGCAAGTGAGTCTCTCTGAGGCTGCCACTCACACTGACCTCTGCCCACCATGTCTGTTTCTGTCTCTCACCAGCTGTCCCTGGGGTCCCTGTCTTCCACTTGCCAGGGTCTCTTCTCTCGCCTTGTTACAACACCTATTTCCTTTGCACTGCATACACCTTATGTCAGCCTAAGCTATTTTTCCACCTCCAAGAAAGATCAGAAATGTGACTTTTCCATCTCTTTTTTAACAGTCACTGTGGTTGATGTAAAAATTATCCTGTAATGTCAACTATTGCAGTCAACAAATAACAGGCCTATTTTCTTTTGTTCCTAATGTCTTCCATAGAATCCATTCTACAAAATACCTTGAGTGTTTTCCCTAAATTGAGTTTCAGGTTTTTAGTTTTAAAGTCAAGATAATTTTAAAATAGAAAAGTTGGTTTAATATTGCAGCTTTTATAACCCACAGTCTCTTTTTTATTGTGAATAAAGTCACATGTTTAATCCATGTATATCCTTGTTCAAGAGTTTCAGTTTTAATGTCTTTAGTATCATAGGCTAATAGTGTAATGGTATAATAGGCTATGAGGTTCTCTCACTGACTCCATACCCTCCCTTGCACTGACTACCTACTCCTGAAGCATCTTGCATGCCAAAAGATAATTTTATCATTTTTAAAATATGTAATATAACCTACAACTACATTTTTACTGACACTGAGAGAAAATTAGTAGTAGCATTTTTAGCTTGTTTTCTAGGTTCCAAACAAATTGATCTTCAACCATATGAATTTTGACCCAGAGCACTTCCTAAATATAACACCAGTGACACAAACACTAAGAACAACAATCAATAAGTGGGACCTCCTGAAACTGAGAAGCTTCTGTAAAGCCAAGGACACTGTCAATAGGACAAAATGACAGCCTACAGAATGGGAAAAGATTTTCACCAACACAACAAGTGATAGAGGACTGAACTCTAAAATATATAAAGAAATCAAGAAACTAGAGTGCAAAACCTTGAATAACACAATCAAAAAAATGGGGTTCAGAACTAAAAAGGGAATCCTCAGCAGAAGAATTATGAATGGCTGGACGGCACTTGAAAAAGTGCCCAAGATCTTTAACCATCAGAGAAATGCAAATCAAAACAACTTTGAGATATCACCTTACATCTGTCAGATTGGCTAAGATAAAAGACACAGATGACAGCCTATGCTGGAGAGGTTGTGGAGCAAGCAACACTCCTCCGTTGATGGTGGGAGTATAAGTATGTTCATCCACTCTGGAATGCAATATGGAGGTTTCTCAGAAAACTGGGAATCAATCTCCCCAAGGATCCAGGAATACTTCTGGGCATATACTTAAAAATGCACATTTGCATTCCAAAGACATTAGCTCAACTATGTTCATACCAACATTTTTCATAATAGCAAGAACCTGGAAACAACCTAGATGCCCCTCAACTGAAGAATGGATTAACAAACTATGGTACATCTACACAATGGAGTACTACTCAGCAGTAAGAAAAATGATATCCTAAAATTTGCAGGCAAATGGATGGATTTGGAAAATATCCTCCTGTGTAAGGTATCACAAACCCAGAAAGATAAGCAGGGGATGTCCTCACTCATTAGTGGACTCTAAAAAAAAAAAAAAAAAAAAAAAAAAAAAAAAAAAAAGCGAAAAGCAAAGCATATCCAAGCCCGCAAACCACAACCACTGAACAGCTTGGGATCTGAAACACCTTGGACTCGCACCTTGGATCCTACTCCCTCTATAGGAATACCTTTCTCAGTCTTGATGTTGGGGTGAGGAAACTGGAACTGCCAGGAGTGGATGCTGAACTGAGCAATATTGGGAACTTGATACCTACTACCCGTGCTGGGCAGGAGATGGGGAAATGTGGAGAAGAGAGAGTGACTGGAGGTGTTGGGAAGGGGAAGGGGCCTTGAATAAGGATATACATGGATACAAAATGTGACTTTATTCATAATAAAAAAATAAAATAAACCAGGCTCTATACTTGTGTATATAGAAAAAAATTGGTCTTAATATGCATTAAAAAAAGAATTTCAATTTATAAGGGAAATAAAATCACTGAAGAAGTAAAACTTGTCCACTATCAGTGAGCTTATATTGATCTATGAGTTAATTTAAACCTACATTTTTAATAGATAGGGTAAACACTGGGTTTATTTGAATACATATATGACTGTTTGCCTAGGAGATATATTATGGTGTCCTCTGTAGGCAAGTCAAGAAAAGAAACTACTCAATAATAAAAATTGGAAAAGCATTTGTATTGCTGCAGTTAACTGTTGTAGTAAGTTTCCCTGCCCATTTGGGCCCAGAGGTTTGGAACCTGCCTGTCCCGAAACAGCTTTTATCCCCCAAAGAAATAAATCAGACAGTTATATTACTTCATACTGTTTGGCCCATATCTTAAGCACATTATTAGCTAGCTCTTTCATCTTAATTCAACCCATTCCCATTTATCTTCCCACCACGTGGCTCAGCCCGTGTTTGGCCTGTATCTCTTACATGTCTGTCTTCTTCAGGGGTCGGATTGAGACTGACTAACTCTGTCCTTCTACCTGCCTGCCTGCGCTGATTCTCCACCCACTTCTATGGTGCTGTGCATAGGCCAAAACAGTGATTTATTTACAGCATACAAAGAACATTCCACCACATTTCCTCTTTTCTGTCTAATTAAAAAGGAAGGTTTCAATTTCCATATACCAAAATTACAACAGAACAGCTCTCAAGCAGGAATTACAGTCACAATATCCAGTCTATTTGCATTCACAAAATTAAAAAGAATTATTCATTATCTACCTTATCATTGTGAGTCTGAAGTTTCATATCTAACATACCTTTTAAACTAAAAAGAACTATACCTATAATTATTAAACCTGCAACCACATCAAAGACCACAGAAGGATATAATATTATCTAAATAAACAGGAAGTGCAAGCAACATCCAAAGTCTAGAAAATGACAGAGATGACTCATGTCTGCCTGGACACTCATCCAAAGTTCCTTTGTAATGTTGGGGCATCTATCTTCAGCCTTTATGGCCCAAAGTCTGGCAAACCTTTCAGTGATGCAGGAAATCTGACACAGTCCATCAGTTGCTTCTCTTTGGGTCCTGAAGAATGTCTGGCAATGTTTTCGGCAAAGCAGGAACCTGAAGGACCATCTCGGCTTGTTCTGCTAACATTCAGAGGTCACTTTCCTATAGAATCTGCATGTCCAGTTTATACAGCATACTATCAAGCAGTCAATACCAAAACAGTTTCTTGTCCTGTGGCTAACTGTTGCCTCAAAGTAAATTCCACATGAAGTTTCTTCAATGCCCATCATTTTCCTGAAATACATTGGTGCTGCCAGGAGCATACCTGTCTCACTGTTCAGAAAAGTCTAAATTCTTAAAATGATTTAAATGTCATATTCTGCATGTCTTTGAAGTGTTTGAAGACTACCTATCTAATTGAAATATATCTTTGTATAACTACAAAAACCTAGCTAACATGACTATAAGTTTGGTTATCATAGATGATTATTAATCTGCATTTCTCAATTACACATTACAATTTTAAATGAGTTACATCAGCATCATACCTTAATCAACAGTAATAAAATTATGGTCCAATTTCTTTCTTTTTAATGTGAATATTTACTTTCTCCAGTACTATTATTTTATTTGTTAAAAAGGTTATTTTTGTTTTTTATAGTTTTTTTTTAATTTTGTATTCCTGGCATCTTGTTGAAGACCATCTAACCTTATGTACATTGACTTATCATTTGGATTTCTATTCTGTCATTTGTCAGTGTGTGCATCTTTACTGTAGTAATTTGCTGCTTTGATGACCAAAGCTTTGTGATGTGTTTGAAAGCAGGAATTATCAGGCTTTTTGTTTCATTTGAAAGTTTTTGTGGCTTTTGTGGGGTATTTTAAGTGTTTATAAAAAGTTTATAAATATTTTTATTTTAATATGTAAAATCCCACTGGGATATTGATAGAGTCTGTGGATTGACTTGTCAGCTATCAGGGTTCCAGTTATTGTTGTTTCCTATCATATATAAAATCCTAGCTATACAGCTATGTTCTAAGCTGATGGGGTACTTGAGAGCTCATTGGTAGGATTTCCAGAGAGTTATCAAGGAGACTTCAGCAACACCACCCACCCATTTTACTGTATGAAGAAAAGAGAAAAAATAGTGCTCTGAAGCCCCTCACATGGACATTTACCCAATCTTGAATCACACTGTTTTGTAATTTTGGATTTTTCTGCCTCCAGATCTGTGATAAACAAATGTCATTTGTGAGCTATCCAGTTATGGCAGTTTATCTGTGTCTCTATAGCAGGGTTTTTTTATTAATTTTTCTGTATTTTGTTTCAGCAAAACTTTAATGTATCTAATTTAGAATATTCTCCTTAATCGGTTGTTTTTTCTAAAGTGTAAATTATGTTTTGGAATTCATAAAAGGGACTGCTTCTTTGGTTTTCCTTTTGTGTTGTCTCTTATTATCAAATAAAACACAATTCTTTTTAAATAGTGAGTTTTTTTCAGCTTGAAACTTTTTTATTATTAGTCCTAATAGTTGTGTTGAACTTCTAAAAAGTCTTCTACATATTAAATTATATAATGTACAGAGAGAGACAATTTTACCCTGCTCCTTTTGATTTGAAGAATTTTAGTAGTTTCTCCTGCTTAATTCTGTTGTTTAGCTGTTTCTGAATGTGTTAAATAGAAATGGTGAGAGAGAAAGAATATTTTAGTTTTTGGCATAACAGTGGAGAATATCTCTATAAAGTTTGCCGTGGAATAGTGGTCCACTTTTCAGCCATGACTCTTGTTAAGTTCAGGTTAATTCTTTCTACTAGCATTTTGAGAAGTTTAATGTTATATTGGAGAGACATGGACATCTTAGTATGCTGTTTTCACTTTAATTTGCCTTTTTTGAAGCAGGTTTAGCACTATAACACTGGATTCCCTGGAACTTTCCATGTATTCCAAGTTGGCCTCTATCACATGGTAAATTATCACCCTCAGACTACAGAATGCTAAGATTATAGAAGTGAGCATCTGTGCCTGGCTTTTTCTGTTTGGCTTGTTTGTTTTGTAGAACCATTACTCAAGAAAGTACTGTTTAATTTCCACAAATTTTGGACTTTTAAAATTTTCTTTGGCTATTGATTTCTAGGTTCTTTTCATTGTGGTTTACTAAAATAGCTAGTGTAAAATACTTACTTTTCAAAGTTTTTTTTTAGCCATCTAACATATGGTCCTTCATAGAGAACACTGCTTGCATGTTTGAGAATAACTTGTGTTCTCCAGTGTTAGAAAAATACTTTTGTTTAAGCGTTTTGTATGAGGGTGTTTACTATCTTCTCTAAATTCAAGGACTTTTTTAGAAAAGAATTATTTACTAATATCGCTTTTTAAATTTTCATCTACAAAAATAAAGTCTTTTTTATGCATATATTCCCTTGCTCTCCTTCTCTTCCCTTCTCCCAATTTCTCCCAGTCAGTCTTCAGCCTCCCCCTTTCCATCCTCATATCCTCTCCACAAAAAGGGCAAGAAGTCCCAAGGTAAGTCAGCTCAGCAGTCCACACCAGGCAAGTTAGATATTTTCATCCTAATATCAAAACTGGGTTAGGTGTTTGTCTGTAGGGAATGGGCTCCAAGGTGCCAGTCTATGCACAGATACAGTGTCTGATCCCACCACCCTCGAGACTCCACATACTGCCCATGTCAATCAATAGATGCCTACTGTTGGAGGGCCTACTACCATTTCCCCATAGTTCCCCAGTGGCTGTTCTTGTTTCAGTGAGCTTCCCAGAGCTTCAGCCATCTCTGTGGGAATTTTCATCATGCTCCCTATCCCCTTGCTCATACAGACTCTCCTCCCCTGCTCTCAGCTGGACCAGGAGCTCAGCCCAGTGCTCAGCCATGCATCTCTGCCTCCACCTCTATTTTTTATTGAATGTAGGTTCTGTGATGACAGTTAGGGTGGTTATTCATTTGACTATAGGGGAAGTTCTGTCTAGGCTCCTTGTTGACTATTGGTTGGAGAACTAGCCAGGGATTTCTTGTGAGTTCTTAGAGGTTTCTCTAGCACCCAGTCTCTTTCCAACACCTCATTTACTTCCTCTATCGAGATATCCATCTCTTTTTTTCTCCCTCTTTGTTGTTCTTCTCATTCAATCATCTCCTTCTCTCATAATTTGTTCCCACTTTTTCTTTTTTGCAACCCTTTATGCTTCCAATTGTGTGTGTGTGTGTGTGTGTGTGTGTGTGTGTGTGTATGAATGACTTGGTTACATGTATGTACATGCATCACATATATGTCTGGTAATCTCTGAGGTCAGACTAATGCACCAGATCTTTGGCAACTGGAGTTCTGACTATTGGTGAATTTCCATGTGGGTGCTCAGGATGAAAGCAGATTCCTCTAGCAGTTTACTTAGCCCGTGATCCTAACCTACGGGCCTTCACTCCAAACCCAGACTTGAAAAGTTTCAAAGTCATTAATTTTTACAACAGATTTTAAACTAGTTTGTCCATTTTCTTCTCAGACTTATTTTTATATGGATTTTCTGTATGATGTGGCAACTCCAGTACCTTTGTCAGTCTTTACTCTTTATTAATATTTCTATTTCTTTTTTAATTTAATTTTATTTTATTTAATTAACACTTTCTTATTTATTTTGAATACCAGCCACAGTTTCTCCTCCTTCTTCTCTTCCCAACTCTCATCTACTCCCCTTCCCATCCACTCTTCCTCCCTCTCCATTCAGAAAGGAGCAGGCCTTCCTCGGGCTTGAACAAAGCACTGCACATCAAGTTGCCGTAGGACCAAGTCTCTCCACCTGTATAAAAGCTAGGCAAGGTAATCCAGCATGGGGAACAGGTTTCCAAAAGACAGCTAGACACCAGGAACAATTCTTAATCTTAATGATAAAGAATTTTACAAACAGATCAAGCTATACAACTGTCACACACTTGCAGAGGGCCTAGAGGGTCCTACGCAGGCTCCTTAACTGTTGGCCCAAAGTCCTTGTGTTCCACGGGCTCAGAGCAGGTGTCTTTGTGGGTCCCTCTTTCATGACTTTGACCCCCTTGGATCCTAAAATCCCTCCTCCCTTTCTTCAGGAGGACATCTAAAGACTTCTCCCAGTGCTTGGTTGTGGATCTCAGGATCTGCTTCCACCAGTTACTGGGTAAGGGATCTATGATGACAATTAGAATGCTTAATCACACCACAAGGACACTTGCTCACTTATGCTCATTGCAGCATTATTCATTATAGCCAGAACCTGGAAATTACCTAGATGCTCTTCAGCAGAAAAATGAATGAGGAAAATGTGGTACATTTATACAATTTTTTTCTTACTTTTGATGATTTCAAGTAACCTATGCCAGAGTTCACTTATTCCTTCTTACATTTAATCAAGTGTTTTTATATAATCCTATGGTGAATTTTTAAAATTAACTGACCTTATTGATGATCTCTGAAAGTTCTGTTTAAATGTATTTATAGTTCCTAACTCTGTTTGCATTCTCTTTTCAGTCACTCTGTTCATTGGTCATTTTTATAATGGTTACCTTTTAGTTCTTAAAATTATTTAAAAATTATTTACTATTATTATTGTTGTGTGTAGTATGTGTGATGTGTGCTGGTGGATGCATGTTGCATGTGGAAACTAGAAGATATGTTTTTCAGGAACTGATTTTCTATAAAGCAGATATGCTTGGTTTCAAGCACCTTTACCCTCTGAACCATTTAGCTCACCCTTGAGTTCTTTGTCCGGAAATTTCCATGCCCTTGTTGATGTAGAGTCAGTTCATGGAGATTTGATGTGGTGCTTTGATTGTGACAAGTTTCCCTATTTCCTAGTATATCTTGTAAATTTGCTTACTCTCTGCAGGTTCGGGAAATAGTCACATACTTAGTGTTTTATTTTGTTTTCCAGTACTGTGCATAAAGCTTTTTGTCTTATATTGGTCAGGCATATTCTGTATGCTTTTCGATCCTTCTGCCCCAGTTCTTAGACTTTGAGCTTAAAAAGATCTTTTTCTTGTTTGTTTTGCGATTTTATTTAATTATAAAAAAAATTAAATTTCTCCAGCCCTATTTTTTTCTCTCTCTCCCTCCCTCTGCTCCTCCAGTTTCCTCCTTTCAGCCTCTCTACCTCCATCTACTTCTCTTCCTTTCTTTTTAGAAAGGAGCAGGCCTCCTATATATATCAGCCAGCCATAGCATGTCAAATAGCAGTAAGATTAGCAACCTCCTCTCCCATAAAGGCTAGTAGAAGCAACCCAGTGGGAGGAAACGGTCCCAAAAGTAGATAACAGAGTCAGAAATAGCCCCTGTTCCCATTGTTAGGATTCCTACAAGAAGACCATGCTACAAAACTGTAACTTGTGCAGAGGACCGAGATCACTCTCATGCAAGTTCTTTAGCTTGTGGTTCAGTCTCTGTGAGTCCTATAAGTGCAAGTTAGTAGATTCTGTGCTTTTGTTATTGTTAGTTTTTATTGTTTGATTTTATTTTGTGGTGTCCTTGGCCCCTCTGACTCCTATAATCCTTCCTAAAATTCTGCCACAGGATTCCTAGAGACTGTGGGTCTGTATCTGGCTATATCAGTTTCTTGGTAGAGCCTTTATGATGACAATTGGGCTAAGCAATGACAAAACATTTCCCAATTTATCTCACACAGAATTTTAGGAGCTGTTTAGCATTTTCACAGATGATATTCTTTGTACATATGTTTAAAAATTCTCAAATCAGGAATTAGTTCATTATTGTCCTAGAAGCTTACATTTTCTTGCTGCCTTAGAGTGTTTATACATCATATGGGGTGGAACTTCACCAACTGTCTATACTCTCTATGCTCTCAGTGGCTTTGAAATATCTAAATTTGAAATTTGCAAAGTGCTTTAAGACTGACACTGAAATTACTTTATTAGGTGATCTTGTACCTGAATATGGATTTCAACATGCTCCACTCTTCTTTTTCTTCTTAAAGCTGAGTCTCTGAGTTGTATTGATCTCTGACTATTGTCTTACAGGTTCCATTGAGCAACAGAGAGCTACCAAAGTTTCACTTGCTCTGAGAGGCTCCTAAGCATTTATATGCTATGTCCCATCAAACTTGCCAATATACAAACCAGAAATCATTCTCTCAGTCAGTTCTCCAAAATGCCAGACAATGTATGTTCTCACTTTCCCTTCCTATATAGGAGCTAAGAGCTGTTGTTCATTTATTTATTTATTTTATATTTTTATTTCATGCAGATTTTAAACTGACATAGAAGAAAGAGCTATGGCTAGTCAGTTCATACTAGTTTTATTTGTTTTCTGTGACTCCAAATTTATGTCTCATATTAGGCAGAACTTAGGTTCATATTAGCAAAGGTTCTTTAGACATCAACACGTTAGTGCTGATAAGTCATGAAGAATAAGAAGCAAGTTAGGTCAAATGAAGAACAGATTATGAGTGAATGAACAGCATTGGTGGTAAAGATCCCAAACACTACCAGGATACATATTTTGTTAGTTTATCAGTGAGTGCATATGAAAAATAAAGTTCCCACTAAGACCAACAATCAATAAGTGGGATCTCCTGAAGCTGGGAAGCTTCTGCAAAGCCAAGGACACTGTCAATAGGACAAAACACCAGCCTACAGAATGGGAAAAGATTTTCACCAACCATACAAGTGATAGAGGACTGATCTCTAAGATATATAAAGAGCTCAAGAATTTAGAGCCCAAAATCCTGAATAACCCTATCAAAAAATGGGGTACAGATTTAAAATGGGAATTCTCAGCAGAGGAACTCCAAATGGCTGAAAGGCACCTGAAAAAAAATGCTCTTCATCATTAGCCACCAGAGAAATGCAAATCAAAACAACTTTGAGATACCACCTAACACCTGTTAGATTGACTAAGATAAAAGGCACAGATGACAGCCTATGTTGGAGAGGATGCAGAGCAAGGGGAACACTCCTCCATTGTTGGTGGGAGTGTAAGCTTGTTCAGCCACTTTGGAATGCAATATGGCGGTTTCTCAGAAAATTAAGAATCAATCTCCCCAAGGACCCAGCAATACCACTTCTGGGTGTATACCCTAAAGAAGCACATTCACATACCAAAGGTATTAGCTCAACTATGTTCATAGCAGCATTATT